>JAQGBB010000142.1:0-25723 GCA_034691745.1 Prismatolaimus dolichurus
GGTACAAAAATTCACCTGCAAATTTTCATTGTCGACGCCCATATTTTAATTTGCAAAAAAAGCAAATTGTACCTCAGTCTGACGCTTTGGTAATCGTTGTAGCCACGTTTCTAATGATCAGTATTTTGTATTTACCTCTCTTGTCACACGCACTTTTTACGGCAAACGCGTTGCGAATTGGTGGAACCTTTCGAAGCCAAACGAAATTTTACAGCGTTCTTGCGAAGTTCGGTTTTCAACAGGCCAATACTATCGAGGACTCTGGATTCATTTTTGGTGTGTTCTATTGCAGAATAGCGGTTCGCTTTTGTAATCGTCTGTGTTTGTAGGCAATATATCATTTATCCATGGACAAAAGTCTAACCATACGTGCAACGAAATGCCAACTGTGTTTCTCGTTTTGGCAGACGCCGAAGTGTTTGCCAAAATGTACGACGCTGGAAAGAGTGCCATCTGCGATCAGACGTTTGAGCCCATTGACGCACTGGCTTTTGACGCGCGCTGCAGGATGACAAATAAGCAAGATTTGCTTCGACGTGTGCCATGCCCAGCCGGTGCTCTATGCTGCGACGAGGACAGCGCAGCAAACGTTATCAACGGTCACCAGCTCACATATCGCGTGCTCGATAAAAAGCATGCCCGATTTTGGTTTCTCTCATTGGTCGCGTGCACACTTAGCCAACAATCGAATTGTTCATGGAAGTCACAGACTAAACCAGTTGACGTTCATTACGATATTTGGCTCGTTAATGGTTCACCTAATCGCACCTATGTGAATCCCTTTGAGTATCAGTTTTCTGTCGAGCAACACAACATTTTCTACATATTCTTCATTGCTCTACTGGCCTACGCATGTCTCCTCGCATTCGAATTGCACTCTTACCTGAACATTTGCCGAAGTCAGTACGCACTCGCAATGACGCTCACTCTAACGCTCTTCTCGAGTGCAATTCTCCTCTCATGCATTCACGTGCTCGCCTTCGCCGCAAATGGTGTTGGCGTTGAAGCATTCCGTCTCGCCGGTGAACTACTCTTCTTGTCGGGCGAGTTTGCACTCTATCTTATTCTAATGCTTGTTGCATCTGGCTGGGGCGCCGTTCGTCGTTGGAGTCTACCGCCGCGACGAATCCTGATCATACTTGGAGTCAGCATCGTCGCTTATGTCTCATTTTTTGTTTGGCATGCGGTATGTACTGTATATAAGTACATGCGTTAAGCTAAAAAAAGAATTACTTTGCCTAAGTGTTGCATATCTGATCGGTCTAGCACGAACTCGACAGCATTGACAAAACAGACATATTTTGCACCTGGCCTGGCTGGCTGATGTTACTCATTCGCGTTGTGCTCACTCTCTGGTTCGTACTCGAGTTGAAGCAATCGATTGCAAGGTTTGTTCATCCTCTACCTTGTGCTTCGACCGCGTCGATCGCCATTCTGTTTCCCTTCTTGCCGTTGCAGGGAGTACGACGAAAAACGCAGCACTTTCTTGCGCTATTTCGGTGCTGGCTATCTAGTCTGGTTTATATACTATCTCGTCCTCGGTGTCATCGTCGCTCAAATTCCTGACCTCTGGCGATTCAACGTTATTTTAAGTACACCTGCCCATTTCCCCCTCTTCATATATGTGTACAGTACATTATAAACAGAGCACACTTTCAGGTGTAAGTCTCTTGGCAGATTTCACATCCTGTGCAGTTTGTGTCCATCTCTTTTGGCCTCGCAGGTTCGTCGTACTGTACATACCGGCCTCTCCACTTGAGATGTTCTCTTTGCAGTAGTTATCGTCAGTTCTTCGCCGTGTCGAGTGGCGACGATTCAGCACTTGAAGGACAACTCGACGATTTCGAACGTTCCCTCATCCTCGACGATCTCGGCGGCAGTGAGACCCAGACGGTCGAGCAACCCACTGTGCGACGCGATGGCGGCTTTGTTATCCTTCAGAACGGTGCATCACCGCCTCTCGACGTGCATAAGACGAACAGTAGTAGAGGTTTTCGAACTCTCCCTTCTGCATCAGATGCTCCGGATGTGTGAGGTACCCGAACAGTGGGTCATGCCGTGTGGATCAAAATGGAGTTCTATTTGCTCCTTGTGCTGCCTTCCCTTTCGCTGTGATTAAACTTGCTCTCTGCTCGTACATATCTTTCTCGTTGTGCATGCATGTCTCTAGTTGTGTTGATAGGGTTCCTACGCTATGTATTTTCGACCCCTGAAATGCGTAGGAACTGGGTAAATGCATGGAGGCTATTTTCACTTGATAACGTAGATTATTAAAACGCATTCAGCAAATCAAATTCACACTAAATGTGAGAGGTGTTCCAGGTATGACTGCTCACTGACGACGAAAGGCAGGATAACTATTTCGTACGTAATGCAACGATTGAAGACGAGCAGAAATTAGGTACTAGTATGGACGACGATTAGCTATGCTTCAGTGAAGACGGAGGCAGGAGCGACGGTGTAGAATGAGAATTCGTTCGAGTTTGACAAGCGTTGAATGACTGCCGCCTTCAGGCCTGAACGGTTGACGTTGAGATCGGGGAGCGCACTCCACGTGTTCGAAGCTGGGTCGTACGCTTCGACATTGGCGACCGTGTTCGCGCCTAGCGAGGAAGCAAAGATGACGTGCACTGAGAGCTGATGTGTCCCTACCTACGCTTGCCAGTGCTACTTTACCGTCATAGCCGCCCATGACGATGATGTTACCGTTGTACTCGATAGCGGCAAAGTTGCTGCGCCTGATGAGCATCGGAGCCATTCGGGTCCACGCACCAAGGTTTTGGTCAAACATCTCGACTGATAACAAAAGGAAAGAATGAAAAGCTATGTATGCTAATAATATGCACAGTAGATATGCACTGCGTACGTAAACACGAACGTGTGCATTAATACGCATGTACGTAGGTACGCACTAGGTATAGTCTAATACACTGACCTGAGTTCAGACGAACGAGAACCATTGCTGGATCCGCTTGGCAAGAGCCACCGAAAGCGTAGAGCTTCCCACCGAATGAGACGAGGCTTAGGCCACTGCGCGGGCTGAGCATGCGTACAATCACGTGCCACGTGTCCGCCTTCGGGTCGTAGCATTCACAGGAGCTGAGCACGTCATGTCCGTTGAAGCCACCGCAGACGTAAAGCTTTCCTGCAACAGCAAACGAGGACACACTGATGAGATTAAAGCTTTTTCGTGGTGATCCAAAGCTGACCATTTGCAGAAGTGACTTGCTACGTACCACTCAGGACGGCAGCACTCGCGTCACTGCGAATCTCGTGCATCGACGCGATGTAGGTCCACTGATTGCGAGCTGGATCGTAGCGCTCGGCACTGCGCAGTCGTGTCTGGCCGTTGAAGCCACCGATAGCGTAGATCGCCGCGTCGAGGACGGTGACACTCGCGTAGCAACGAGGTGTGTGCATCGAGGCCATCTCGGTCCACGTCTTTCGCTGCGCGTCGAAGCGTCGGACAGTGTTGTAGTAGTCGGACCCGTCGAATCCACCGACCATGTAGAGGAACGAGTCGAACTCAACGAGTCCGTGGTACACGAGCGGCATATTGTCGGCGCATTCATCGCACACAAACCAGTAACCCGACTTCGAATCGTAGCACTCGACGATGTTCGTCGGACTTTCGTTCGTCCAACCGCCGACGGCGAAGAGAACATCGTGCGGGATGCGCGGACGCATGTCGTCACCGTTCCTATTGATGGACATTCCTCGTCTTGCGATCATCGATGTGCGAATGTCGTGAACGAATGGCTCGCAGAGGTGGTGTTCGATCGACGCTGTTTTAATGAAGCCAAGCCGAACGCGACGAAAGAGCTGGAAGGTGAATGGCCGACGAGTGACTGGAAGATGAAGGAGCCAGCGTTTAATGAAAAGCAGGAGCTGTTCTTCGGAGACGCAGTTCAGCCGATCGTCCGCGATGAGTGCTTCGAGGTCATTTGCGTTTAGTGCGAGCAGTTCAGCGCTTTGCTCCACACACTGCCCGAATTTCCAGAGAACGAAGTGGCGGGCGACCTTCTGCAACTCACTGAAGTTGAACTGCTGTGCGAACTGCAGTGTACTGACGCAGTTTTCAACTGAGAGACTTCGTTCCATGAACTTGCAACAATGTCGGACGAGTGTTTGGATCTGCCAACGATGGGCGACCATGATGATGCGTCGGGTGTTCTTCGAACTGAGGTTGATCTTGCCGCTGTATACGTAGTGCAGGATTGCTGCAAGGATCGCTGAGTCGAGTGGCAACGACGGATCCGAGTCCAACTCAACTTCAACGACGCTAACGGCCTTCGTCGTCGTTGCAGCTTGGTTGAAGAGAGAGCGGAAGTAGGGCGAGCAGGCGGCGAGGATTGCCTGATGAGCTTCGAAGCGCTCGCTGTTTGTGCGCAAGCATAGAAGAAAAGCACGAGTACGCCGTTACGTGTTGCACAAGGTACCCTAGTGTACCGTACTCTGCTGAAATGCATACCGTATTTTACTGAGATATTACATACCGTCCGCCTTTGTTGCCAAGCACAAGCACGCAGTCGCAGAGGATACGGTTGAACCAGAGTGAAGAGATCAAGTCGATTAGAGCCTTGGGATACGTTTGATCCACAAACTTGGTCGTAGATGCGGATGACGCTGACGCCGCGTGTACCTGGGCAAGCGATGAAGATGTCGATGAGGCTGAGGAGTCTGACTGAGTCGAAGAGCAGCTAGTTTCGTCGGGCCACGATTTGTCTGCAGAATCCCATAATTTTGGCTCAAAAGTACTGCACGGCCTGACTGATTCCACCTTGCATGTCGCTCGCTTTCAGCTCGCGGCAATATTGACTGCTGCTCGTACAATCACCGCCGCTTTGCTGAAAAAGCGAAGACAAGGACGAAAGGGTCGTTGCAGTGCTGCTCTCCTGGCCCTTGTTCTGCTGGCTGCTCGTGCATCCGCCGTCGTTCGTCTTCGATGTCATCGCCAGTGTCGCTGCGCTAGAGATAGATTCTGCCGGTTTGTAGGAGTCATGGACTCTTGCACAAAGGCAAAGAGGCATTCAAGTAAGCATTGATGAGATAACAGCAGCTTTGGGAACTGTTCTAGCTAGCGAAGTTCTACGCAGCCTGAGCCGCCTCGAAGTTGCTTGATATAGTTTGGCCCTTTATGGTAGTTTTCTGTTGAAAAGTGATAGTACAACAACGGGGTCGCACGTGAAACAAAGTCAATGTGGGCGCCTTTCAGTGTTCCTTTTTCTATTGGCCCGTTTTGATGTTCGAGGTTTGTGAGGGAATTCGCCTTTGAGAGTGAAAGCGGCCGAAAGATTAGGGCGGCCAGCAAATTGGCGCCAAGGACAGACATGCCGATTTCCAGCAAACTGGCGCCAACAAGCGAAATTGCCGATACTAGCATGAACTGGGACATAATTGTTTTGACTTTTGCTGAAGGCTGCAAGAATCCAGGTGTAGAGCAAGGTTAGTTTGCTTTTACTTATTGTGTTTTTTCTTGTTTCGCGTTGATTCGAAGGTTTTTCGGTTGCTCCAGAAATTGGAAGTCTTGAAGCCGCTGGGTTGTTCAAGAGTCGCTTTGGAATAATGCTGGTTGAAGACCCAGGTAAGATCTGTTGTGCGGATACTTTAGTCTCTTGTATCAGACATGCACTATGCTCTCTTGCTCGACTCACTCTTGCGCCTGTGCGACCTAATTAAAAGGTTGGTTTCAATTGTAGCTTTAAATATTGGCAGTGGTGGTTCGACGTTGAACGCGCTGCTTATTGCTGCGGAAAGACTTTGCCTGTTGAGCGGCTACAGTGTTTTGACAGAGGAAGTGTTACGACAAGGGAAGATATTGATCATTCACATGGTTCGTGTTGCGACTTGGTTGCTCCGTAGGGTAGACGCATTGCATTTGACGGGAGAGCTCTTGATGTATCATGCAGTATGCACAATAATGATTTCCGCTTGCGTTTGTTCATACTTGCACGTGTTTGCCTACTCATACTTTATGAAATCGAATCAGTACTCAGTACCGTTCAATCCATTACAATCTAGTAATTTCTTGCCCGTTTTCTGAATATTTAGGGACGCGATTTCGCTTTCGAACCACGTGGAAAGGCCTTCCAACGTCTTGCAGGAACACTGATCACTGACAGCGGCTTTGAACTTCCATTGACTCTCCTCACCAATACATATCAAACAGCGAGTCACCTCGCATCGAGGTTAAACACACCTGGCGTCTGGGTTTGCGGTTGCGACTTCTTCCTCTCACTCAATGAAGACCGTCTCACTCAACTATCGTTCAGTGAAATTCTCGCCTTCAGCACACCAGTCACCGTAGACTGTGCGATGAAACACGGCGTCTACGAACTTTCAGCAGAAGTATGCAATGTACAGTACTTCACAACCATTACGTGCTTGTGTATTAGAAAGATTCAAACCATTTCACTGATTCGACTTTAGAGCTTCGCCAGTGACATTTTCTATCAAGCATCACCTGAGCGACTTGTTGCAATGAATGGAAGAAACCGCAACGGAGATTCGACTGATCGATTCGCGCTCGTTCTCGCAATGCTTTATCTCAGCGAGAATGTTGCAGAAGCTTTGCTAAGACTACATGCGGTTCCGGCTCTTTCGCATTGCACTTATTTGGGAATCGACAGTGGCGTGGTTGGACTAAAGGTACAGTATTCACTGGAGATGTAGGGAGCAAAACCAGGAAGGTACTGTGCTGGTCTTAGGGTCTTACTAGTTATTGCATCCCGCAGTGCGCAGTGCAGAACAAAAGTATAGCTGTTAACTGGGCAGATTGAAATTATCCCCCATTCCCCTTATCCCCAGCCAACAAAAGTCAGCGCATGATGTGAGCAACGGTAGGCACCAACTTGCCAATGGTATGGGGGTCCTAGGGACGAACTCCTTTTCTCTCCGGCTTCAAAACTTCTGTACTCTTGTTTTTTTTTGTCAAACCGGAGAATGCACGCCGGCTTTGCCGATCCCTTGTTTTTGTTTTGAGCCCGTTAGTCGTGAGCACGGAGGTGCTAGAGGAGTCTCAAATAATGCGGTGTATGAAGTAGAGATTTGTGTTGAGCATGCTGGGTGTTTGCAGACCGACTGAGATGAGGCTAGACAGTAGACATTGTACAAACGAGATGCAGAAACAAACATCGCAATGAAAGTGTACTGTGCATTCATTTTCTCCATGCGTGGTACAGGGAACCCTCTATATAGTGGACGAGTGCTGCGGTTCCGCATCTAACTATTATGTGTAAAGATAGCTCCATGTAGTGAACACAGGGTTGGTCATTGTATAGAGAACTCGTCACTGCATTGTGCTTTCTCGTAGAGTAGGCTTGTGTGGCACTCAGCTAGCGATTAGCCCAAGAATCCGTTCTGCCAAGTCGGATTGAGGAAGAACCCTGGGAATTGTTGATTCGCAAAGCGCGGATCGCTGATGGTAAAACCCTGAAGAAGACTCCGTTTGCAAAAATGGTAGAAGTAATACCATTTGAGTTCGTGGTACGTAACTACTCGCTTGTACACACCATGCCAAACGGGTTGCTCGTCCTTATTCCGAAGCCGCCATCCATTCCTGTTCTGCCCCAGCGATTATAGGCCTAGACAGACAGCATTAAGCTGCTGTAATGCGCAAGTACTATAAAATGGCACGCACGTCGACGTAGCACATTGCCATACCCATGGACTCATAACGCCGGCATTAAAGCCGAACACTTCTTGTGGATTTATGTAGAAGTTGCCGACTCCGCCTGAAGAGTGAGCATTTAGTTAAGAGCTTGCACAAATTTGCTGACCAAAAGTCGACTGAGCAAGCGTTTTAAGGGGTATAGCGTAGCCACGGTTCAGTGGTCTGCGTACGCCACATGCACCGACCCATCCCACCCATGTGAGTTACCTGGTAGCGGGTAGCCAATCCCTCTATTTGCTGCTGCGAGATAACGCCGAATTTCGAGTTCCTTTATCTTCGGATCATTTGAGTTTATAAACGTTGGTCCCCCTTCGGGACTGCCAACGACGCCGACGCGAGGAATGCCGTTTGATAGCGCCGGATCGTCGCCGCTTCCTGCGCTGTTTGTTGGTGGAAGTTGTGCCTGTCGTTTTATCCGTTGAAGGTAGAATGGTGAGGGTTTGAATCGAAAAGCGGCAGATGCGGTTGTAATTGCCGCAATGGTCACAAAGAGTGTGTACAGGCGATTGTACATTGTGAATGAAGAACTGTTGGGAAGTTTTAAAAAAGGTGCAACGTTTGGCACATTTTCTTTCGGTTTGTTTGGGAGGCCTGTCTTTATGTCATAGACTGTTAAACAGGAAGGAGTCTGTCCCGATTGACCCTGCCATGTCTTTCTTCTACGCTGTTTTGTTTTTGCTGTACGTGCGTGCGTATGTATTATACGTGTACTCCCACATTGCATAATCTATGTTGTGTGTGTGAGTGCGCACGTGTTGTAGTGTGCAATTGTTTGCTCCAGGACTGCAGAGGCCAAGAATAAGCCGAGATGTGTAGCACAGTGCCTTAAATTTTTACGATTGTTTCCTGTGAAAGAAATCAGATAGGCTAACATGATTGCTGGTGTTTCTTACTTAGCTCTCACTGTTCTTCGATTTCCTCCTCGCAACATGCAGCAATGTGAGTAGAGATGAGTTCGTCTTTGGTCGTAAGAAGACCGCTGGTGATCTCAGCCGTCAAATATCCTCCGACTTTGACATTCGAGTTGAAAGTAGACCGCAATTAACCGGAATTGTACAAGAGGCTCGTGAATCCATTTGGGCGTGCTTCAGCAAGTTTAGATCGAAAGTCGGTATGCAGTTTGATTTATTCGTTGAGTCTTGCTTGATTACAATGTCTCCTCTTTTTCTGAAGTCAGTCTGGACGCAACTTATGCTTATTTGGATAACTCCTCGTCGGATTTTATCGACCTTGCGAAAGCGCTGAGTTCGAAGCGCGTTGACGGACGGTCCTTGCAGGCAAGCATTTGAAGTTTATAAGTCTGGAACTTTTCCGAAAGGGACCGTCTTTTTGTCTCTCTAGTTAGAAGAAGACAGTTTGCACACACCTCTGTACTCGGTGCTCAACTCAGAGACGACGTTGAGTGACCTCAGTTTGAATGAGGTCTATCATGCCTTGGAATTTGCCGATCCCTGGCTCTTGCGTTTGGTCGCACTTTCCGATTCCCGGGCCGAACAGTCGGCTGCGGTTGCTGTCGTTGCCTTACCGTTTTCGCTTGAGCCGGCTGTACGTGAGTGTCTGTACTCTACGTGTTTGTACAGCTCTACACTCTTGCATTTTCTCAATCTGCAGAGATTTTGCGAACGGTTGTGCAACTCTCGAGATCTTTGCTATCATGGTGTATGACTGCATGACGATATTCTCTTTGTTGGTTTGTACACTGCATTGTCTCCAGGTTGCTGATGGTACAGTCGTTTTCGAAAATGCTAAGATCTTTCCACTTTTTGCCACTGATGAACTGTCGGTTATCACGGTTGCACAAGTGCTGCGGTTATTGACCTGGCTGTCGATCGATGAACAGGCGCCAAACGACTGTGAATGGTACGTGCATAATACAGGGGTGTAGGGGATTTTTTGTTTCGGGCGCTCACTCGTGCAAAATTGGCACTTCTACCCTAGTTCTACCACACAAATTGGAAGTTTCGGTGGGGGGGGGGCTTGAGCCGGTATTGTCCTACACCCCTGTAATATGTGCTTTCCAAAGCTCTCCAACTTCCTTTATGTTATGTCCAGTCTTGCACAAATGTTTGTAGTTGGAAGCAACGTCCGAAGATTTCTCTCTTTGAATTAGTTCGAAACATTTCCGTCGAACATCATTTTCGCGCTTCCAAGTCTGTCGTAGTCTTTTTATACAAATATTTTACCCTAGTCCGCGCTGTTCTTTCAGCGATTCCTGGTTTGCATCCTCTCTTCACCACGTAGAGGCGACACTCGTTGCAGACAGACATGAATTCCTCTTACCTACATTTCGCACGATATGTCTCCGCGGTTATGGGGAAAGGGCGATGGAATTTCTTGAGAATAGTAAGAATTCAACAAGCTGTGTAGCTTATGTTCTTTATTCTATGTATTATACACAGTGATTATATCGAATAAGTCGTTTCGACTTGCTGGCAGAGCACTCGCCTGTATTGCCGAACTGCTCAATATCATTTCGAGAGACATGGGTGGTTTACGGTGTGGACCTGCACAACATCCTGATTTTTCTTCAGGTTTCGCTATTTTGGAGGTATTTTTGCATGTTTTTATCGATCTTTGACGGAGTATTTGGTCAATGGATAGAGTGATGAACGGTTGGCAGAAGGGATTGCTTATTTGGCGACTGTGCGCGCGAAGTGGATGAAGGACAGGAATGCATTTCGACTGGTGAGAGCGGCGCGACATTTTGAAGCTGCGTCGCAGATATTTATTCGGAAGACAGTGATGACTGTGAAGAAGGTCAGTGCATGCATTCTACGAAGTCGGCTCTGCTGTTAATTTCGATTTTTGTTGTTCAGTTTGTACTTACCCGAAAGAGTGAGGGTGGGGTTCCGTTTGGTCATTGGGTGGAGGCGGAAGCGGCGGCGAGAATTGACGTCGCGGGTGGATGGAGCGACACGGTATACTGCTTTGCATGGACCTGGAATTGGGAAAAAGTTTTCGGGGTTTAGCCGCCGATAACGTACGAAAATGGAGGTGCTGTGGTCAATGTTGCGATGAAATTTGACGGCAAGAAACCGATGCAGGTCGGTCTGGCACTGCCAAATCGACTGGCGTGAGATGGACCAGCACGTCTAACATTAGGTCCGATGTCGGAAGATTCCAGTTGCAGAAATTATTGTCACTTTGGGCACGACGACGGAGAAAGTGACGTTGGTTTTTCGCCATCTCGATGATATTGGGCGTTTTCGAAATCCTCAAGCGCCTGGTAATCACAATTGTCTGAAAAGTTTGGATAAGTAAAGGTAGTGATTGTATGAATCGGTTTTTAGGCTCACTTGTGTGTGCAGTACTTGTTTGCGCTGAACTAGTTGACCCACTAGCAACAGTGAGCTTGCACGAGCAGTTGATGCAACGACTCGGTGGGGGTATTGAAGTTCAACTTTATTCGATGTTGCCACATGGTTCAGGTGAGCAAATCTTATTTGTAGTTTAGTTTTACAGCAGAAAATATTTGCTATGTACGCTACATTTGCTGCCTTTTCGGAGAGCTTTCGGAAAGCAGAAAATGTTTTGCTGGATACGCTTAGTAGGCTTATAATGCGACGTTTTTAATATGTTTGGGTTTTTCCACTGCTTTGTAGGTCTAGGCACGAGCAGCATTTTGGCTGGCGCTCTTCTCGCTGCTGTTTGGAAGGTGATGGGTTTTGAGTATGTAACAAGCTCGACGTTGTTGCATGCGGTAAGTGCGGAGAATCTTTGGTGAGCAATCCCAAGAGTAGAGCTATTCTTGGCTCTTTAGGTTTTGTACATCGAACAGTTGCTCACAACAGGTAAAACCTCGTCGTTTGACTGTGTATGCTTACGTAGTGTACGTATGTAATCTATGTATGCGTGCTGTACACGTTTACTTATATGTATGTGTTGTTCGAATACGTACCGTCGAACTTTCTGTTTTTTGCGTGCTCTCATTGTGAATCACGAATGATGTGCGGTTTTTTCCAATAGGAGGTGGTTGGCAAGATCAGGTACGTATACCGAATCGAAGTACATACGTACTGTACATAAACATAGATTTATATATGCTTGCTTTAAGTCGCTTTATTCTAATTTTTAATTAGAGTTTAATTATTTTTATTTGCATAATTGCGTTTAATTGTTCGTTGTCTATTAAGGTGGGAGGTTTGACACCTGGTGTCAAAATTGGCCGATTCGGCAACAAAGCAGAAACGGCGTTTATCGAAGTCGAACAGTTGCAACTACCGCTGTCGAGTGTTTCGTACTTGAATGAACGATTATTGTATGTTTTGTTTATGTTATGCGACGTACATGTTGTACGTGTACAGTATGTAAATGTACAGTGCCAGAACTGCATGTATATATACTGTGCGTACATGTGTATGTTAATGTTGTTCACTTTTTGTCTAAGGTTCTAGTTTTTATCGAAATTTATAGACTTGTCTATACTGGAAAAACAAGGCTTGCGAAAAACCTGTTACAGGTACTTAGACGAGTTTTACTATTGGTGGAGATGCAAATAGATTTCGCAGACTGCAATGTTTTTTAATACGCGAAGGAGCTCTGTAGTCTCATGAAAACTTTTACCAGGAAGTGATCCGCAGTTGGTATGCACGAAAACCGGACGTCGTCGATACCGTTGGTGGTCTTGTCGCCAATGCTGAACAATGTTGCAAAGCACTTGTTCGAGGTTGTCGATTTGTTTTTAGTATTGTATTTGTGAATTAGTTTGTTTTAGCCGATTGGGAAACGGTCGGTTCGTGTGCACGGATGTATTGGGTGCAGAAGAAGTTCCTTGCAGTCGGATCGGAACCGGCAGAAGTTGGGGTCTTATTGGATGGGCTTTACAGAGAGGATTTGATTCATGCGGGATGGTTGGCAGGTAGATTGGGGGTTATATGGGGAGGGATATTATTCAGTGCTTTTATAGGCGCCGGTGGAGGTGGGTTTCTTTACTTGTTTATGAAAGAGGCCGGCATGAAAGAACGGGTTGAAGAGGTGGTTCGAGGGTTGAAGGTAATTTCTATGACTACAGATGTTCTATTGGGCGCTTGGCGGTCTCATTTATTTTTTGTTTCCTCAAACTTATTGCTACCGTCTTTCAGGAATGCTCTAATATGTCGGTTCACTGTGTCGAAATTGACTTTGATCCGTTAATACTATCTGTTGTCGAATAGCAGATTCCTACATTATTTTCAACGTACAGTATGTTTATTTGTTTATCTATTGTGATTTTTGATGACCGGTTTATGCCTTACTCTGGAAGTGATTCGATTTCAACTGTGATTTTTTTTGTTTTTAGTCACAAATTTTTGAGTCACTTTGTGTACTACTTTTCTTATTGCATTCCTTTTGACGTCTGATGAGGGCCACAACGATCTTTCGACCACATGCACTGTACGCAGTGTGTTTTTCAGCAGGTGTATACATTGGGAGAGAATTTCCTTTCCTAACTTCGCTCCTGATTCGCAACACTGTTAACATGTGTCACACTGTTATTGTTGTTGAGGAAAATGTCTTCAGTTGCTCCTTTGGTCGAAGAGGTCTGCGGTAATTCGGGAAAGCGTAGTTTCTTGTTGAAACCAAGTACGAATGGCAAGTATCTTCGTGTGGAACAACTCGAGAGTTCGAAAGGGCGAAAGTCGGAACCGTTCACGAAGTTTTTTGCTGATGTTTTTCTTCCTCAGGGATATCCTGAATCGGTTAGTTTTCTTGACTAAGCGGTAAACATTCGCGACAAATCTTCGCTCTAGGTGACGCCGGATTATTTGGAGTATCAGATGTGGGATACTTTACAAGCGTTTGCTTCGAGCATTGTTGGTAGGCTATGTTGGCATCTTTGTGTTTGTTTTTGTTATTTGTTTGTGGCATTGTTGTACTTTGTACTGTGCTTAATGGTGATAACATTGTGTGTATATGCTGTTTGCTTTAGGAACCCTTGCAACGTCGGCTATTTTGAAGGGCATCGGTGTCGGCGATGATACAGCGACGCCACTTGCTGCAGTACGTGTTTTGCAAGATTTTTTGTATGCATTGCAATAGCGTTTAATGTTTTCGTAGACAATGACGTGGTTAACGAAGGACGGAGGTAAATGACTATCTGTTGCGAATACGGACCGCACACATTTTGTGGTCGCATCGTTTTTTGTGTAGCGTCGATGATTGGTCGGATTGCCTTTGCGTGGCTTAAAGGTGCAAACATACTTGGTGTGGCACTTGCCGGGTATGATTGGGTTGTGTACTTGTAGGCACGGAATTTGATTCTGATTCGAAGAAGTGGAGACTCGCAGCGTATGTAATGTACAGTAGATGCATTTCCATCCGTGCTTTCGTTTTTTCCCGTGCCGGTCAAAGTCGAAACTGTGGCAAGATCCGTTTGATTTTGCCGCTTATCTCGGCGTGCATGTATTTTCAGCGATATCCTGAATGATTTGGCGTTTTTCATCGATTTATGCGGTAATTTGTAGCTTGTCTCACCTCTTTAAACAGTTGTATGCTTGTCTGCACGAACATTTTTTCATCAATTTCACTCCCCATGCAGGTGCCCATTTTCGAGCGATCTTTACACTTCTCGTTTGTATCTCGGGTGTTCTTCGCGCTTGTGTTGGCGTTGCGGGAGGCGCCACTCGCGCGTCGCTTACTCAAGTTAGCTTTACTCGGCACTGCTGATTGTGTGAGTGTATTGATGCAGTGCTGACAAAGTATTTCTTGTAGCATCAGGCACGGCGAAATAATCTCGCCGATGTGTCGGCGAAAGATGGTAGTCAGGAAACGCTGGTCAATCTGTCGGTAAGCAACACGGAATTGTTGGGCGTTGTTGTACTCATGCCAACAGCCAACGTGTGTGTGTCTGTCTGTCTGCTTGTCTGTCTGTGTGTGTGTGTCTGTCTGTCTGCTTGTCTGTCTGTGTGTGTGTCTGTCTGCTTGTCTGTCTGTGTGTCTGTCTGTCTGCTTGTCTGTCTGTCTGTCTGTGCCTGTCTGTCGTGTCTGTCCGTGTGTGTGTCTGTCTGTGGTCGACACACTACCTGGTACGCTTAGGAAGTACGAGCACTCTTGAGTACGTGCGCGTCATGTATGATCTAGTGGAAGCGGAGTATATATGAATAGTATCAATTCAGCAGAGAGCTACATTTTCTCTATCTCCGTTTCTAGGCACTGATCTGTTCACTTCTGTTAATGCCTCTGGTTGCCAACAATCAACCGCTCGTCTGGTTTATCTGGCTTTTGCTCACCGCTTTTCACATCTTCGCAAACTATAAAGCCTGTCGCAGTCTCCGACTGGACTCACTCAATCGGTACATGTACTAAAGCATTCTGACCACTCTGTTACATCCTTTTCGCTTGAAACTACCCACATGTAGTTCTGTTTGTACAGAGTGCGTTACGAGATATTGGTTCGCGAATTCGTCCACAGTAGACGTCTGCTATCAATCCGGGAGTGCAACCTCCGTGAACCACTTGTTGGCGACTTTATCCGACCCCTAATACGGCTTGTTTCTCGTGCGACACCTTCGGTCGATGTCAAACTGGGTTGTTCGATAGGCGATGTTGGAGAATTTCCGAACAATTCTGATCGGTTGTTCTCGCGTGATTATGAGATTATTGTGCAACGCAAGAATGCTAGTTTCGAGGTGTGTGCGTTCCTGAGAACGACGGCTAGTTTGGAGACGATTTTTACGTGTGTTTTTACTGTCTTTGTCTTGAGAGATGAACTGGAACGAACGGCGGGAGATGGCAGGGATGAACTTTTGCGGAGTCGTGCATTTACGGATGAACATTTTCGAGAATTTTTTCTTTCTTTACTTGCAAATGGCTACGATACGAAGTTTCAGCTTTTCGCGTTAGGCCAGTGCCGTTATTTATGAGTCTCTAATTGGAGTTGACGTGCGTGTATGGATGGAAAGCGGTTTCGCGTGTGGGCTATCTTTTTGTCTTTCTACACTTTGCGCGGCCTCTCTGCGTTACGTAATATATGTGCGGTGTTTAAATGTATAATACATAACACTCGTCGTTTGCCTTCGTGTTGAGGTATGCCTGATATTTTGTGCTACTGCTGGATGAACAATCTGCGATAAGGATAAAGACGAATGCTTAACTTTTGCTTTTCTTTTCCCTTTTATTCGAATCACTTGCTGGGCTTAACAGGTACGCGTTCGCACAGGTTTGAGGTGGCACAGAAGCGAGTACGTACTACTATTGTCGAGAATGCCTCGACAGAGCGTTATCGAAAGGCGTTGTAGCTCGGCGTCCGTTCTGCCTCCTTTTGTGCGGCTTTTGAGAGGGCTTAAAAGTGTGATTATATAAGACGTTGAAAACTAAATCTAATGTTGTGCTAAAGTGGATTTACGAAGTGTCTGCCCGAGCGCGCGAGGCCTGGGTAATTGTTTTGGCCTGGCTACTGTTTCGCTAATTTGCTGCGCGAACGAATGGGCGTTAGGCATGTGCGTGAAATGTGCGGCGTTTACATAAAAGCGGTCGCTGTGCGAGACACATTTTTTTTCATTCGAAGTAATAGAGGAAAAAGACGACCACTTTTTGCTGCCTCACTCAGAGCCTTCCCCGTCTCTACGGTTTTTGATCTTCAAGTGCGCTGAGTGCTGCTTGCCTTCCGCAGTCGGCACTGACGAACGTCGTCGACCGAAAGCTATCCGAGTTCCATCTATTTTTCCCCGCACAAGAGAGTAATTGCGATATGTCGACGCACAATGCGCGCGTGTGTACGTAACGCGTACGTTTATGCCGGGTGGACGTATGCATCTACGTAACGTGTGCTATGCGTGCATGCGAGTATACTATCACTGTGTGCATGCGAGAGTGCCGCTGCAGTTACGTAACTGACTGAATTTCAGTGATTTGCCGCTGAATAGCAGAAGCTGAATATGAGATTTCGTCGACTTTTGCATGCTCCATTCCTCGTGTGTACAACACATGGTCGTAAGGAAAGAAGAGGGCCAACTCTTTCAGCGGACGTACATTTATATCGCCGGCTCTCTGCTACTACGTGCATTTGCCTGCTCATGTAGCGGGCGTTCAGTCGAGTACTCTTATATGTATGCATGTATACTACGTACATATAGATGTGTGAGCAGCGCTTTACGACGGCTTAATTTCTTTCCCTCAGCTGGCCGAATTTTGGGTAATAAATCTTCTCGTAAGGAGTCTTATCCATCCCGCGTTTGTGCATGCTAGCGTGTCCTTCAGTCGGTGCAAGCTTTGATGAGTTTTCATCGTGTGTGTAGGAGTTAGTGCTTGTACTCACTTGCCCAATCTGCTTCGTTTGAACATTGCAGGCACTGTATGACGTTGTTTGGAACGTGCACACGCACATGTGTTCCAAAGTCGGTCGTTTGACCATGTTGGCCGTTCCTTGACGCCGTACAGTGCGAAACGCTTAGACCGCTATAACTAACGTACGTTCACGTAAGCTTGAACGCACAGTTCTAGAAATAATTTTCTTTCGAAAAATTGAATTTCTACGGGGCGTGCAGAAGTGTTTTTATACTTCCAAAATTCGATGGTGCTATGCTTGGCTTCTGCTCTATGTCATTTTCAGCTCTGAAAAGTCCCTAGAAATCTACACCATGCACTCTGGACGGAAATGAGCAAAGTGTATTTCGTAGATGCTTTTTAGCGAATAGTCGGTTTGATTTCAATGCCAAGCACTCACCACGGGTGGCAAAGATAAGGCTTTCGATGCTTTTCGAGGGTTTTCTCGCTAGGCTTTAAATGCGTAGCTTGGCTGAAGGCTATTTTGTCTAAATTCTTGCGCCATAAATTAGCCGACATGCGCCTGCCTCATCGAAGCGCCTTGAGGCTATACTTTCATTTGCTTACATATTCTTGCTAGTGGTGGTGTCTATTGTTTTCTCAGCGCAGCTTTCTCATTTATCTATGCTTTCTATCTAGTATTATGATGGAGCTTTTTCTGTCTGTCTGTCTTTTATGTTGTTGCCGAAAGGCGCCCTTTCGCAGCTGGTGTCTTTGAAGCTTGCTTGCCATGCCCTTCCCTGTGCCAGTTGAGTGAGTGAGCGTTTGTTTTAGCAAACATGTCGGTGCAATTTGCGAGGCTACTACTTAGTACGTGTCTCAGCGGTCAGAGATGTACGAGTATGTAAATCAGCGGTCGTCGAGCCTTCGCTCGCATCGTCGTCCTTCAACATTGCATTAGTGCGTTAAAATGTCTTCCTCTTCCACGCTTATGTCCGCCGTCCAGCTGCACAATGACGTCGCTCTGACACCTGCGACCCTTTCGTAACTATCCAAGCAAGCACTCGATCGTCTCCTATCTCACTGGATCGGCAGCGCATGCGGCGATTACAGTTGTCCGTCTCGTCCTTCTACATGATCCATGATACTGATCCATTACATGGTCCATGATCTGCGATGGAAACTTGCTCTTCCTGGCCTCTTCTTTGCATTCTTGCTCTCGCCAGGTGGGGTGTTTACGTACTCTGTACGTCCAGTACGTTGGTGCATTTTCGAGTACGATGCTTCGACTTTCTCTTTTTTTGGAGTGTAGTTTTCACGAAAAAAGTTTTCAAAATTTCATTCTAATTGTGGGATTACTCGAAAAGTTGAAGCCCATGAGCGAGTCTGTACGTAGAAAGAAACAATGCATGTGCCTTCTATCTTAACTGCAGTGGCAAATGTGGAGATGATAAGTCGACATCGGCGCTGGCCTGAGCCTCTGCGCCAGCATTCCAAGCGGCATCAGGAAGGCGATCTGTTTGCACTCCTCTCGCAAGCGAGCGCCGACACACTCGACGGTTACGCAGTAGACGGCGACGACGAGCAGATAGTTCTCTCAGAAGCCGAGTTGTGTCGTAACTTCAGTCACGTCGATCCCCAACGGATGTCATTCACAACCCCTTTCTTTCCACACGAGTATCCACCGAATCTACATTGCATTCGTATCATCAACGCACCGTCGAAGGACTACGTCGTACAGGTCGAGTTTCGTGGTTCCATCTTCCAAATCGAAGCTGACAATCAGGGCGGTTGCACTTACGACTTTGTCGAGTTCAGAAACGGTCAATACGGATTCTCGCCGTTGATCGGGCGCTATTGCGGCGATCGTTTTCCGCCCAGAATTGTCGCCACTTCGGGCAGTGTCTGGATCCATTTTCGCACTGATAGCAACCTGCAGTACGCGGGATTCAAGGCTGTGTACTCGTTCGTGCCTGCATCTAAAAGTACGAAATTTGCAAGCCTCTTTTCGATGCTTGTGTACTGATTTTCGTCTTTTTTCAGTCTCACTGTCGGCGGCTAGATACCCACATGCTGTCGGTCAGTTGACCTATTCGTACGTACTTCTCTGTTCAAAGTCTGCTTTTATTGCCTACTTTTTCGCAGACTGCAAGATGCTAATGAGCGCGAACGACGGCATCATCTCGTCGACGTACATGCACGACTTTTATAGAGATTTCTACAATAGGACCGGCGCCGATGAGATTGAATGCGTTTGGCGAATTGAAACGTCTTCCGAATTTCACGTACGTTGTCTGGCCAGTACGATGTGTACGCTTGCCTTCTCCGTTCGATGCTTGACTATTTGCATTTACTTATAATACATGTACAATGCACCATATCTTTTTCAAGAATATGCGTGGTTGTCGTGATGCTAACATTTTCTTTCTTTTCTTGTTGTTTTAGTTACGTATTTTGTTCGACAAATTCAGTCTTGCGTCTCCGAACGAATGCTCAATGAACTTTCTCGAAGTCTATCGAGCGAATACGGCGATCACGGAGCGTCTGAAGAAGCTTTGTGGTCTCACGGCGACGACGATCATCGTTCATTCGAATGTGGCCATCGTGAGAATTTATCTCAAGTCAAAGACGTTGCTGAAGACCAAAATCGATGCCGTCTATTCTGCTTTCGTTGACAGTACGTATCTGTCTTCTCTTATAGCTATTACAGCGTACTTGATTTGTTAGACATACGTAGGACGTACCGGATTTTTTGCATCCTGTCTGCAGCGCGAAGCGTGCAAGCAAAAGGATAGGAAAGATCAGACAGAAACTATCCCCCATTCCCCCGTATGCTCCAGTTTACAAAAGTTAGCGGACGGTGTGAGCAATTTGCCAAAGGTAGGCGACAACTCGCCAATGGTGTCAAAGGCATCCCGGCGTTTCAAAAATAAGTAAAAGTTAGTGGAAGATGTGACAAATTTTCCAATTGTAGCCGCCAACTTGCCAGTGGTAGTGGCTTCGCTCCCCGAACAAAAAAAAATGTCTTTTTAATTTACAAGAGACCGAGAAAAAACGTAGTACGGTGACAAATCGTGGCCTCCTTTCCCTTCTTGCTTCTGGTGTGCATAGAAATAGGCACAATGTAGGTGTACCTGTTTGCAGTATACGCCGAATGTAATGTAGCTCCAAAAATATCTTAAACGCATTACAGTTTTGCACGTCCTGGATTCATTGCACATCGGTCTTCGTTTTTGTGCATTTTCAGTCAAGAATTGCACCGACTCCGAATTCTTTAATTGCGGCGACGAAACGTGCGTTCCAAACGACTTAGTCTGCAATGAACGCATGAATTGCGTCACTGGCAAAGACGAGGCACACTGCGAACCAGGTCAGTCATTCAAGTCCATCAACGGGGCCCTTCCGACAATCAAATCAATACGTACTGCAGTTTACATTAAGTACGCTCATGCTTACTTCATTACACAATTTGTCTCCCTCAACCCTCAAATTATTCCACTTTCATTTCCCTCTCGTCGGTCGGCACATCTGTTCATCCCTTTCCGTCGTTTAGAAGTGCCTACAATTCATTTCAACACGGGGCCTTATCTCGTCATCCTCGTCGTCGTCATCGGTCTCATAGTCTGCATCGTTACATGCGCCGTCGTGTTCAATTTTTGTCCCCACTTCAAGCGTCGTATGCTCGAGCAGTCTTTACCGGAGATCGAAGCTCGTCGTCACGCAATCAGTTCGGACCTCAGTACATCTCGTTTGCGTACTATCACCGCAAACAATGTTGCCGCTCTTTCCACACCCAATTGTGTGGGAGTCACATACGCACCGCCAGATGAAAAAGCGAGTGGGACACATTTCACCCCTGCTTGTGCTGTTGATGTTGGCGATACTGATGGCAATCAATTTCTTGAACTTCTTCGGCATTCATCTGCTGAGGATATCGCTGTCTTCTTTTACAAACCGACACCGAGTGGACTTGCTAACATGCATCTTCTCTCGAAACGAAGTGCCGCCAACTTACCCACTCGTACACCCCCACCCCCACCGCGACGATGGCCGGCAGAAGTGAACGGACCTATTTATCGGCCCCCACCGGACCTCGAGACTACAGAAGACGAGTCGACTTTCAGTTGTTCACCTGCAGTGCGGTCGGTGTCCGAGCAAGCGGGAGGGAGCGATACTGGAATGTTCTTGTTGCCTCCTCGTCCGGGGCGGAAAAGGTCCACTCTCGTACACGAACAACAAAGGTCGACATCACCTGCATCTGTACGACCTGCTTCAAATGGTACAGTCGTCGGACCTGCACTTCCCCCGTTGAGTCTTGACGAAGCGACAGGTCGTCGTGCACCTGCGGAGGTGGAAGACACTCAACTTCCGGTACATGTGTCGACATTGACATTCGCTGTTCCGGCACGATTGAACAGGCGAGATCTGACTCCGTTTGAAGACGAGATGAGCAAATTGAGTGCGGAGAAGTTGAATCGTGTTGGGTCCGAGAGGAGTTCCGATTCTGGCGAATGTTTTGTCCTAACGTTGTGATCTATTTGCCTGTGCTGTTTGACTCGTTGTGCATCATATTTGTCGTGCTTTCACATCTAGGTTATTGTTATTTTTCTTTTTTTTACTTATTTCTGTCCAGTGAGCGAAGCTAACGTCTAGAATGTATATTATTTAGCTACTTAGATGCATGTACACTCTGTGTGGCTGTCGCTCCTCCCTCTGGTGATTGCCTTCTGTCGTTTTTGAGTGATGCAAGCAAAGCGTTTATGTGCTTCTCTTGTTCGCTTTCCTACACGGCTGCAGATAAGACCAATGCGTCTACATGCAGTTGCCGTATGCAGCTGTATACTAGCTAGTTTCGACGACTGGGCTTGCAGTGCGGACGAGTGTGCAAGCAGCACCTGCCCCTTTTGTGGGAAAGTGTTATCTTTCGCAGTGGCCTTCTTTTGCGCTTTTAGTCTTGCACATCTTGTCTGGGAGAAACACGTAGAAAAACAGGCGGCAATCAATGGCAGTCGCAAAATACCTCAGTGTTGCTGAAACGCTCGCGCGTAAGGTATCTGGCTCCACACCCAGTTTGACAGCAGCACCTCCCGTTCCACCTATGCGTTTAGTGGAAGCTACCATCGGGTGCCAACTATTTGAACACGAAATCAGCGCCTGTGCAAAAATGCGCGGTTATTGGAGGTGGCGTCATGGGTCAACGCATCGTTGTCTGTCTTCTTTCGCACGGTTTTCAAGTTAACTTGGTCGACGTGAGTCCCACGGTGCGTACGAGGCAGTCTGTGCGCCTCGTGTTCAGTATTCCTGAAGTCGTTCGCATCTCTAGGTTCTGGCGAAGGCTGCGAGCGCTGTCTCGAAAGATGCTCCAAAGGCGGCGCATCTTTTCTCAAAGTCGACGTCGCTCGATTCTGTCGCTGATGCGGACTTGGTAAGCTTAGTATTCGTGTGCGAAGACGCAGTGTCGAGCTACGTGACTGTTCGCGTACCTGTAGGTTGTTGAGGCTGTCTTTGAAAGCCTTCCGCTGAAGAAGCAGGTGTTCGCACAACTGAACGGGCTGTGCAAGGTAGCGTACTGACTGCACTCTCGTGTTTGCCTTGACGTAGATTACCTGTATCCAGCTCAGCCAGTGCATCTCCCGAGACTGTCGGTATGTTTGTAGCCCGATGCAATTCTCGCAACGAACACGTCTACGCTGGACATCGACGAAGTACGTTGACGTTATCCTCGTTACCACATGTTCCAATGTGTACACTTTTGCGTCTTCTGGAGTGCGCAGCGCGTGTCCGTCAGTGTGTGTGTCTGTCCGGGCGATAACTTTAGTTTTTCTCAATCGATTTTAAAAATTTCAAAACTATATAAATCTACGTTATCCTTAGATGGTCTTTTGGTTATCCCCGACTCTGTCCGATGCTCCGAGAAGTCTGTGAAGTAGGGGAGTTGACATTCGGACTTCGATCCCCGTTTCGGACTCTTTTTTGTATTTTTTCGGCTTTGCTCATTTGTACGTCTTTTGGTATGCGTTGCATATTGCGCAACATTTTTCTGCCGATAGGACGAAGGTTCCGTGTGCAATTCAAGTACGTACAATTCTAGATTGGTTCGTTCGTAGCGGAACCTGGACGCGTCGTCGGAATGCACTTCTTTACACCCGCCGATAAAGTTCGTCTGGTCGAGGTGATCTACGGTAAAAAGACGAGTGCACGTGCTCTCGCAACCGTGTTCGACGTCGGTGTCCGCTGTGCGAAATTGCCCGTCGTGATGAAGTCGGGACCTGGCTTTTGCGGGAATCGCATGTTCTCACCTTATCTCTGTCAGGTATTGTGAACAAGTAAGGTTAAAAAAGGTAACTTGTTTTTTCTACATTCAGTCGTGTCATCTCGTCGAGGAAGGTCTTCTACCTGACGAGGTCGACGCTGCGGTTTGCCGGTTTGGTTTCGCTATTGGGCCGTTTAAAACTATGGACATGATCGGAATGGATACGATGCTTCGAATAAAGGTCACTTGCAGTCGACGCTCGTTACTGTTTATACAACATAGTACGATCCCAGGATTTACTCGAAAAGACGTTTTCACAACTCTGTACAAGATAATTCTGCTCTAGCAGCGATTTTGACGCAAAATAGTCAACAAAAGCTAAAAGGACGTTTTGTAAATTAACTCTATTAAATTACAATATTTTACGCTTTACACGAAGTGTTTGGGTGTACGTACCCCAGTGGAGTGCATAGTGAGCACGTCTTGCAGCAAAACAGCACAGCAGGCAGGGCACGTACTACGTACGCCAGTGGAGTGCGTTGTGAAAGCAGTTACATACATGTACGTACCTCAGTGGAGTGCATAGTGAGCACGTCTTGCAGCAAAACAGCAGGGTACGTACGTACGCCAGTTGAGTACCTAGTCAAAGCGGTACAGCAGGCCGGGCACTACGTACGTTAGTTGAATGCGTAGTCAAAGCATCACAGCAGGCAGGGTACGTACGTACGCACCAGTGGAGTGCGTAGTCAGTACATCTTGCAGCAAAGCAGCACCGCAGTGTGTAGTGAGTGTCTGTGCGCTCGTGGTTGATAAAATGTATTTTTAGAAGGAGCAGAATTGGCCGTTTCCAGGCTTTGTCGAGGAGATGGTCGACAGCGGACGATTGGGTCGCAAGTCAGGTACACACAATACATTGCCTATACGACATTTTAAACAAACCTGTCTTTGACGCACACCATTCGACCAGGTCGTGGTTGGTACATCTATGAAGCTGACGGTAGACGACGCGTTGACACCCCCTTCTTTGAACGGTTACAAACCAGATTTCCTCCGCGAACCACCAAACGATCGGACACGGTTCGTGCAGTTCGACAAACAGTCTATTGCGTACATGTACGCATCTCCACTGCAGGAGATTCTCAATCTTTCCCTATTTCCACTCATCGCCGAAGGATTCCGTCTTCTCGAAGACGGCATAATGCATAGGCCACAAGACATCGACTTAGTCTGGTACGTGCACGTACGTACACCGTGTGATGACATGTTTTGACTGCCTGCAATGCAGATATGCTGTAATGTCTCTGTGCTAGCTGTGTACCGTGTTGCCTATATGTGAGTGTGCTTCACTTCGGTGCTCGTCCTAGGGTGCACGGTTATGGATGGCCAGCACAGACAGGCGGGCCACTACGATTTGCGAGCAGCTACGGTCTGATGCAGATTTTTACCGAATGCATGCGTCAGTATGAACGAAGTAAGTTACTCTTTCTCGCTTTCTGAGAACCGTAAGCTAGCTGTTAGCTGTCGACCGGTCGTGTACATACAGTACGTATATATTCTCAGCTCATCTCGAATATTGGCGTCCATGCCAGCTGATGTACGATGTTGCAAAGTTGAAGCCGACTGAGTTCGATGCGTGGCTTGCGAAGGACTTGCTCGAAACTACGTCCAAACTCTGACTCAATGAAACGGGTGCTCGCTACTCGAATTGGCTGTTTCTCTTCGCTCTTGCTTCAAAAACTTGTGCTCGTGTTTTTTTTGCTATAGGTAGGATGCACTTCGGCTTTTAGACATTTCACTTGTTATGCACTACGTATGTACAATTTCACAACCGGGTGCCATGCATGCATGTACGTACTGTAACTACGGCGCTGCTGTACAATAGTTTGGTGGATTTTATATAAAGTCATTTTTTCTCGAAAAAAAAATAAAATCTTTTTACTAATAAAACAATAAAGTCCCTTAAGTAATAAAATAATAAAATCTTTTTTTATAAAATAGTAAAATCCTTTACGCATTACTAGAATAAATTCGTTTGAATGAACCTAGCTAGGTTCTAGTAATACTTAAAGGATTTTAACGCCCTGTACTACTGCAGTTGCGGCAGTATGATTCCTGCTTCTGTCGCGTCGGCATTCCCGCTGTCCGACTGCCACTACAACTTGAATTCGACTAAAAGCGACAGACACAGCCAGCTGCTTTACTAGTATCGTCATGCGTCTCGATCGACAAAATAATAGAATCACACGTGCAGCACGAACAAGTTAGAATTTGGTGCACACAAGACGCAGCTACTACGTACGCACAGCAGATACCTAATGTACGCGTGCAATGTCAGTCACGATCGGCAAGACCGGGTGGGTATTCGTTGAATCATCGACGGGCCGGTGGTGGGGGTGCTTCGTGGCCCGGGCGACACGACCTCTGGTGAACGGCAAGTCGATCGGGGTTGAAACGACGACCGCAGAACTCGCACTGCACGAGGTTCGCCTGACTTGCTTGCCACGCTGCCTCGTTCGCAGCTGAAACAAATTCGGTTGATCGTTAGACGCCGCATGCAGCACGCCTTGCGGACAAAGGGCCGTACATTGATGGCGTCACGGTTTAGGGAGAGGGGG
>JAQGBB010000143.1:0-25696 GCA_034691745.1 Prismatolaimus dolichurus
AGTGAAAAATCTGAACCCTCGAATGATCGTAGACGTCGACAAGCCCCGTGTAAAGCGCGTCGTGAGGACGTTCAAAACTACTGATCAGACCATTGTGGCGCCAAATTGGTGCCGCATATGCAGCGGCTGCCTGTCTGATTACTTGAAAAATTTTCACGAATATTTTTTTCTGATTTGGCCTTCCCGCCGCGTCCACTGTCCTCGCAAATTCAGCGAAGGACGTCGGTGACCCCCATGGAGAGCCCGCCGGTGGCGAGTGGATTGACACTTCCTCCAACAGCACTGCGAGGGTGCCGAACGATGCGACGCCAGGCAGCGGTGGGCTTCGCAGGTCGACATAACGACATTAAGGACTCATTGAAATAGACTCATTGTTTGCGGATTGTGGAGTTTCAACTCGCTTTCCTTTTCTTAATTGAGAATTGCCTTTTGCGTTCTTGTCGACGTCCAGCGATTGTGGAACATTACCAAGAAGATCTGCTTTTTGTTTTGGCGGCGGGGAGGCGCTCAGTGGAGCATCAATCTTCTTATTCTTGTCGCTAGCTTCCAGCAGTAGTAGTATCAAAATTTTCAAGTGTGTCGGAAAGAAATGGATATAAAAAAATCGGCCAATTTCTTCCTTCAAATCCCCATTTTCATTTCCCTTTTCTTCCCAAAATCCCCGAAAGGAAACCGGAGGTTTGATGGAGCGGCATATTTATCGCCCTGCCTATTTGCACATGACTTTGGCTCCTCCCCTGCCAACCACTGAAGGCTAATCCGTTGCATACTTAAACGCCATAACAATCGGCCTGCGCTCGATTGCTGTGGTTGACTGGTTTTTTGCACAGCGAGCTGAAGTGTGTACCGACGAACAACTATATTCCAATTTTAATGTTTCCTTGGAAATACTCGTATTATTAATAACTTCAAATCGCTTCGGCGATAGGACAAGTCAACTCTTTCCGATTATTCCTAAAGTTAGCTAGTTGCAGGAACCCCTCCTTGATGCCATCGCCAGTTGTCGCGCAGGTTGGCTGAATGCACCATCGGTGACTTGTCAGCGAGCCCAATTTTAGTCTTTTCGCTAGCTCCGACGCACTGGCAGCATCTAAACGAGAGAAATCCAGGAAGTCTAGAAATATGCTATTGCTCAGTTTAGCTTGCCAGGGAGATCTTGTTTGTTGGCAAAAATGACGAGTGGGACACCTTGCAGGTCAGGCGACGGAAGAGCACCAAAAAGTTCTGTTCGAGCTTCATCGAATCGGTGCATTTCTGAGCTGTCGATGACGTAAATTAGACCTATTGATACAAATCGCTCAGGACATCTGTAAATTAGCTGATAAATAAAAGATAAAAAATCGATAAAAGAAAAAATCAAGCAAATGACTTGTGAAAACAAAACTAAAAATCGATATTAAAAAATAAATTGCATATTTTTTATTAAAAATGTTAAAAAACTAATAGAAAACAAAACTATAATAGAAAGTAAAAATACAAAAAAACTTGAGAAAAGAAGCTATAAATAAATTTGTGAAAAAATCAAAGATACAAACGTTATAAAATGAAATTTTTGCAAAAAATCAATTATAAACTAAAATAAAAGGCCCATAAACTGAAAAAGCAAAAATTAGTAAGGAAACAGAATTTATAAAACATGCAAAGCACAAGTAAGAGAAAGTGCTAAATTTACCCGCGACGTTTTGAAAGTAGTGCACCCAAAGCGTCCGAAGCCTTTTCTGACCACCGATGTCCCAGACGGTAAACTTGATGCCCTCGAGTTCGACCGTCTCGACGTTGAAGCCAATGGTCGGAATCGTCGCGCCGACGTCGTCGAGCTTCGCCTTGTAGAGGATGGCCGTCTTGCCGGACCCATCCAGCCCGATCATGAGAAGTCGAAGCGGAGCAGGACGAGAGAAATGCTGGGTTACGCCAAAGCTTCTAATCGACACTGACTTTGCAAGAGAAGAGCTGGCGGCCAAAACTTTTGACACTCCAAAGCTCATTGATTTTATTGGGATGAAAACGTATTTTTTACAAGACTGAGAAGTGCTGGCAACAAAATTTTTTGATGCCCCAAAGCCCATCGTCTTTAAAAGGCAGAAAATAAACTCTCGCGAGTAAATTGCACATGTACGCTTGAGGTTTTCGCTCGGCAAAGTCGCCTTGAAACGCGTCGGTGTTGCCACTGTTACCTACGACACTGCTAGCCACACGGTGGGGTTGAGAATCAGAAGCCTTGTGCACGGGAAAGCATGTATAACGTCAGGCAAAAGTTTGCTGCAAGAGCAAAACTACTAGGTGTCATTTTTCGTTAAGCTTTCTGGCCGTTTTAAGCACGACATCGCAATCCTTATTGTATCCTGACGTGGTATCATACGCGAATGCACTCTGATTTTATGGAGCATAGACTGAAACTATAGTTCAAGTTTTTATTTGCCTTCAACAAACCCAGATCTACCTACCATTGGCAAGTTTTCCGCGAAGTTCAGAATCTGTTTTTAGGTGTGTATTTTTGAATACAGAAAGAACTATAAAATAACGGATGTTATAAATTAACATGCAACGTAATATTGCATTATATTAAGACAGTTGGAAATGCCCGTTAGAAACATGCATAAATCGGGATGATTTTATAGCTACTGTCTTCGGCTTTTAATGAGGTCGGCTATCTGCAAAAATCCCTCTTTGATGCCATCACCGGTCAATGCGGAAGTTAGTTGAATGCACCATCGGCGATCTCGTAGAGTGTCCAACTTGTTTAGCCGAAGTTGCTCGGTTAGTTCGTCAGCGTTTGCTGCACCTGAGATTACACAGTTGTTAAAATAATGCATTGGAAATAGTCAATCACAGGTTTTTGCTCACCGGGAATATCTTGTTTATTTGCGAAGATTACAACTGGTACGCTTTGAAATTCAGGATAGGACAGAGTCTGGATGAGCTCATTTATCGCATCGTCGAAGCGTACTTTGTCAGAGCTATCGATGACAAAAACTAGACCTGAAGTACAAGCGTGGTGAGCGCCCCGGCATAGCCTAAAAGCATCCTGCCAAAAAGAAAAACACGTTCAGAAACTTTTTTGTTCTGGAACATCTACCATGACTGAGACAGCTTTTTAATCGTTCGAAAATTCAACACCGAGTTGAACAATGTTGAGAAAAAAATTTGACGAAATTTTTAAGTTGATCACGATATTTCGAAAACTCAAGGTTTAGCAAAATGTCAAACATCTTAATTTTTAAAAATAAAAAAATTTTGTTTAGGTAGATAGTGAAAAGTAAAAGATTAATTTTATTTCAAAATTTTTTTAAGTGAGCCAGGTACGCAGGTGTTTGATATTAAAAATTGAAAATTCTGAATTTACCGTTGCTGCTTTTATAGTATTTTCGCCACAAGGGCCGAATCTTATCAGAGCCGCCAACGTCCCAAAGATTGAACGAAATCTCGTTCACTTTGACATTCTCCGTGTTGAAGCCAACCGTATGGATTGTTTCAACAACTTTCCCCAACTGGAGCTGATAGAGCGCAGTTGTTTTGCCGGCACCATCCAAACCCATAATGAAAACTCGAAGCGAACGAGTGCTAACGAACAAGCCCATAAGGCGCATAGAAATATTTTTTAATTATTTCGCACGATATGGCAAAAGTAAAATTCCGGAGCGTGTTGCAGTTTTGTTTTCTTGAGCCCACTGCGTAGTCTGCGTCGTCTGTGTGATAATAAAGCTGAATTCGCATGCTAAAGCAAGCATCTATGTATGCATCAGTTGCCATGTTTACACAACTGCGTCAACACGTCGACCATTTATTGAGCATGAATAAATAAAAAAGTTTTGACTTTTTAAATTTTTATTTTACTTTTTAAATTTTGTTTTACTTTAGTGTATTTGTTTATTATTATTTATTTTTAAATTATCACAAAAAAAACAAAAATTTTTGTTTTTGTAATAACTGTCAATTTTAGCTAAAGACAGTATTCTGCCGACCACACCTATGAGAAAAAAATTTACTTTTTTACATACTCGAACATTATCATACACAAATGCATTGACATGTAGTGCGTCAAACGGCGAAAGAATCTATTTGCAAAAACAGTCAAGTGATCAGCGTTCTGCTTTAGTTAATATATTCAGCTCGCTTCATTCGCTTGAAATCCTTGACATACTGTGCCATTTGATACATGCCCTCATAAATACCATCGCCGGTCGTCGCACAAGTGGACTGAATGTACCAGCGGTGACTCTTGAGAGAGTTCAATTGCAGTCTTTCGGCAAGTTCCCCAGCGTTGGCAGCTCCTAGAAAAAGTAATAAAAATAGATAAACTTTGAGAAAAAAATGCAAATTCAAATTTTCTACCTGGGAGGTCGTTTTTGTTAGCGAAAATCACGAGTGGCACACCATCCATGTCGGGCGTCGAAAGGACATCGAGAAGCTCAGTTCGGGCCTCCTCAAATCGCTGTTTGTCCGAGCTGTCGACGATGTAGATCAAGCCTGTAATATCAATTTATTGATAAATCAATAAATCGATAAATCGATAAATACAAATGAAAAATTTATAATGCGCAAAAATATGTACATCAAGAAAATGATGCAAAAAATACCCGCTGTATTTTGATAGTAATGGCGCCAAAGCGCGCGCAGCGTTTTCTGACCACCGATGTCCCAGACAACGAATGAGATGCCCTTCAGTTGAACGGTCTCAACGTTGAAGCCAATCGTTGGAATTGTCGTCACTACCTCGTTGAGCTTCACCTTGTAAAGGACGGTTGTTTTTCCGGCGGCGTCGAGGCCGAGCATGAGAATTCGGGCCGGATCTTGTTCAAAACCGGACCACACGTACGAAAGAAGCTTCGATGCCCACAAGCCCATTTTTGTTGGAGAGTATGGAAAAAGAATGTTTTGATAAATATGCTACCATTTTCAGCGCCTTTTATCTACTGGCGCTGCTTTGTCAAATGTGGCCACGTTGGCAGAGATGCGTTGGGTGGCACACGAGAACTTAGTCACTTTGCCCAGACGCAATATTGCGTAAACCTACGCCTGCACGTCGCGCCTGCGTGTTGCGTCGCAACAGCTGCTGTGCTGCAAAATATTGAGTTCTCAATAAAGTGTAGACACGCATGAATCATAAGGACTGTGCTGCCTGCGAAAACAAGAACCACCTATCTCAAAAATTGCTGTTTTGAGAAAAACGCGTTTAAAACAAAAGTCAACTGTGAAAAAGATGGCCCCATTCGAAGCAATCGAATGGCCTACCGCAATTCAGCAGCACCTAATTAGATCGCGCCTTTTATGGAAGATGCCCCACCTACCGTAGTCTTCAAAAAACGTGCGAAAGCGAATTTTACCTAACTCGAGATATGTGGTTCTTGTTTTCGGCGGCAGTTCCGTCACGCTTTGAATTTTTTTAGTGACACCGTCCCAAACCGCCAAATTTGCACATAAAACATAGGCAGATTTAGCTCGTGAAAATTCCCTCTCCTACACAGGGCCGAATGCAGGCGTCATTCAAATATAGTTTATGCAACTCAGCGCTGGCTACGCGGAAAAAAGTAGCCGGGAATAGCGTGCACTGCATGAAGAATGACGCCCGATGAAGATGTGTACTGCACGGCGATGGAATAGCGGGCTAGTTTTGGTGCCTGTAACTATGTTAGCTACATGGTCGCGCGATAGCTTACCGTGCTTGCACGAAGAAGCTAACGACAATGGAATGACTTTCATTTTTATCCAGGGTCAAAATTACCTAGTGCTTCGGTGACCGCATCAATAGGGAAATTTTTCAATTTTTTTGCAACTAAAATTTTTATCTGCACTACGCAGAATGCTCTTTTCGGCTTTTCTATCCCTAAATTCCTGGCATGTTTCTGCAGTCAGCGGGCCTGTGGAGCGGCAAACTGAAGGGTAAGACATCTAGAATGCTACAATCCGAAACAGTGTTGCTTTTCATAGAAAATAACGCTCCTAGACGGCAGTTTCTTTGTTGCATCCTGCCTGAGAGCGCGCAGCGCGTACAAAAGGATAGCTCTATGGTTGAACAAAAGTGGCCGCCCCCTCCTCCCTCTCGCTTTCCTCCCTCGCAAAAAAAGAAAGTTAGCGGACGTCCAGAGTAACCCAGTGCACTGTGTCCGGACGTCCAGAGTGACTTAGTGGACCGTGTTCGAAGCTGTTGCGTAGTCTTGTAAGGTGTTCCATGGTGTTTCAGCGTGTTCAAGAACATATTCTGTAAAGGCATGCTGCCATTGATAAAAATGCCGCCTTTTCATAGAAGTTTTTCCTTCAGCAAAACGCAGTGTATAGTAGAGCCAGTTCTGGCGTTAGAACGAAAACTTGTTGACATAAAGTTTCAGCTGTCGTAGAATAATATGTGCATCCTGTCTGGAGCGCGAAGCGCGTAAGCAAAAGGATAGCTATACGTTTTAGCAGCCGTTTCCGCCTCCCCCCTCCGCCCCCACCTCGGCCCACTCCCCCGCCCCCCTCCCCCACTCGCCCGCCATTCCCCTCAACTCGCCCCCACTTGTTTTCTATAGTCTCTCAAAACATTTCGTGTATCCGTCCGGATTTCCTGCCATAGGCAGGATGCACTTCCGCCGCCCGGCGGTTTTACTTGGAATATGACGTCTAGCCCACAGCGAACAATTGTCAACAGGTAACCTTAGTCATAGGTTTTTTACTTATGAAAAGCCCATTGGTCAAACAGTGTGAATAGTGTCGTCAAAGCGGAAGGCCACATAGCAAATTCAACGAATATGCAAAGTAAGAATTTTCGCAACATAACATAGAAGGGTATTCTAATTCGTCCCGTACTGCACTGAATTGTGTGGTTTGTCCATTTGCGTCGTCGCAGTCGCAGTATTGGCATTCGCTTGCACGTCCCTAGTACTTTACGATGATGTATAGTGCGTGAATCAATCCAGGTATGTAGCCAAGTAGGGTCAAAAGAATATTAATCAGTAAATCACATCCGCAGCCGCGTTCCATGAAGACGCCGATCGGCTAAATTAATTAAATGCAATCAAGCTTTATCACAACTACTCTAGACATCAACTTCGTAAAGCTTACGATTCCAATCTTACCGGAATGATAACCGAACAGCAGATTTTGCAGCAATCCGTACACGTCAACGGCATTTTCTTGGATGACAGTGAAGGTGAAAAATTCGAGGTGCCAAAATTTACGACACTCGTGGAGCCAGAAGGAAGGATACCCGACGATTTTCGATTCCTATAACAAGCTGAAATGAAAACGGTTCCAAATTGAAGGGTAATTCACTGGACTCGTCTAGGACGCTGTTGTAGATAGGGCTTGCAAGACAGCCGTTGCCGTGTGCGCCGATATGGAGCTGGCAGAAGGTAATTTTAGCTCGGGCATGCGGCATTGTAGGAGAGATCAATGAGTAACTGCATACTTAAAGCAAACAACGCCCTGTTTGTTCACGTTGCAAGTTGTTGCTATCAGGTATTTCCACAGGCGAGTGGGCTGAGAAAGGGGGAGAAAGTTCTACGCGACGCGGCTGCGTGGCGGCGTCGATGCTTGCTGCAAGTTCACAATGTAGTGTAAGCGGGGACACGCAGTTGAAAAGTTGGTTTGTCAACAATCTGAGCGCGAAACGTCGAAGCTAGCACAGGCTGCGCGATGGAGGCGACGCAGAATGCTTTTCAACCTTCACGTTTGAGAGGTCACACAAAGTACGCGCAACATACTTAGTAACTCTGTGGTTCTGTGTGGGTTGCATATCTGGTTAGAAATTTTACTGGTGGGTAAGAAATTCGCAACGATCGATGGCCCATTTCCACACTTTGAGCATTTTTATGCATTATAGTTACTCTTTTATTTATCTGCAGTTCATATCTATTTTTTTCTGCTTTTTGGCGCGGTTTTCTGCTTTTCTTGGCACCAAAGTATTTATACAATAGTGCTTCGTTGGCCGCTGTCAACTCACTGTCCTCGGGGCACACAGAACCACTACAGAGGTTATAAGTGAACAAGATAAGTAAACAACGTGAGTATATTCAGGCAACATCGTATGCGTCGGCAGGTTCAAATGGTCAATATTGCCGAATACAACAGAAGCCGAATTTCTAACAAACCTGACAAGCAGGACTATACGTATTGTTGGGTTTTATCGTTGTTCGTTCTGCATTTCAGTATTGGTAATTGTAATTGCTGTTTTCGACCGACGATATGTAGGCTCCTTCTGCAGCTGCTCTCGTACCGTTCTATAAGATGTTGCAGACATTGTCTGTTTGATCCCTCATTACCACTATTGAGATGTGACCAAGCGTTTATCAAGATAAAACTTCCTTACATTTCGTTCTTCGCTATGACCGAAAGTTGCTTGAGGTAGCTCTTCTCGCTGTTCTTGCTGCTGATCAGGAGCGAACCATTTTCGAAGATTGAGCTGCGGAATATCGTATAGCGTTGTGAGAAGAAGCAGCATAAAGGTTAGCCCCGTTAAAAGATAAACTACAGAATAGAGACAGAGATAGAGCATGAAAGAATAGCTTTGCAAGCTTGCTCATACTTGTGTTGAGGAATTTGTAAAACTGTCGACCCTCCATATGCTCTTGGCCGTCGCCGGGTATAAAATCTCCCAACGAGATGGTCGTCAGAGAAATAAAGCAATAGTAGAAAGCTACACACATGCCAGCGTGGTCGGTCATCAAAGCGTTCAAGAGGAGGGCTATTGGGTACCTTCGATAAACGTCCAGCCTTCCCACGACGCGAAGCAAGCTGAAGGAATAATGAAGAAGCAGAAAAACACAAGCGAGCTGAGCACGCCAAAGTGCAAGTAGTCGATGGAGCTCGGCGACCGAAAACGATGTCCAAAGCGTTCGTTCAGCATCGTCTTCAACCACATCGATGGAGTTTGAAGGCGCGCAACGATGGCAGTGATGAAGAGTAGGGTAAGAGGAATACCAACGAGAGCGTAAAGCATCGTGAAGAGCTTTCCGCCAGAGGTCACCGGCGTCGTATGACCAAAGCCTTCAAAGTGATAGGTCAAAGCTACGCCAAATGGGAAATACGGCTCACACTCACCTACGGTGCTGATAACCGCACCAGAAAAGAAAAAAGCCTGAAATAGAAAATGCCTAACTCGCAAAGAAGGAGGAAGATAGAAACCGACTGTGAACACTCGCCTGACCGAATCCCCAATGAAGATCACCGCTTGCATTCCTCATCGCTGATATTCCACGATCGTCGGCGTCGACAATACGCGTTATCAGCTCCTCGAGCTCACCGTTCGTCATGCATTCGTGGTCTTCGAGGAAGCTAGCGCGCTCCATCTTGAGCTCTTCAATGAGGCTGACATGCCGGGGCGTCTCAATGCTCGAGAATACTGCAGCGCCAAAGAAGAGATAGACGACAAAGAGAATAAAAGCAAAGAGGATATTGTGCGAGGCACGAAATCGGCGAATGGCGTCCAGGAACGTAAACGGCGCAGTCGATTGGCCGTCGGCGCCATCCTGCTGCGTGTGCTGCCAGAGTTGGGCGTTATCGTTGCTGTTCGACATAGCGCTGGATCTTTCCCTCACTCTTTGGCCTTGAAGAAAGCGAAGAATGGAAAGTATAAAAGAAGAAATCGATTCGGCCTGAGAAAAAAGCTCACACATTGTCATTATGTATGCGACCGAGGTAAACAATTGGTCGGTGGAAGAAAGATTGATTACGTAAATCGATAGCGGCGGCAAGCAACAAGGAACTGCGCCTCGCCGCGTTGCCGCACGGGGCGTATGCTTGAATGAGCAACTGCGAGAAATGCCTCTCGACGACGAAAATCAGCTTTCAAGGCTCGGATAATGAAAGTGTTGAGTGAAATGGAAATGAGACAATTCGTTTTGCAAGGACGGCCCGCCTGGGAGAGCAAGTTGCGCCAAAATCTTCAGCCAAATAGTATGAACGCAATGTGTGCTACGTAATACTCAGGCCACGCAGCGCTGTTGTGATGGTACCTCATGAGGAAGGAGAAACCAGAAGACATGTCCATGATGTAGTTCATCAATCCTGACTCGAGAGGAAAGTTGAAACCAGGATGCATTTAAAGAGGTAGCACGTGCGCAATGATGCAAACGCGAATAGCAAGCATGCTGTTATTGAGGTAGGCAGCAGAGGGAGCAGCTTTCAAAGTACACACTTCAGTATTTATAGTCAAAAGTTTGAACGCACATCCTCATATTGCCCTTGTCCACCCGTATCTCCCAATATCCATACAAAGATTGGCGGATGCTCAGTGGACCATCTGTTCTAGAGTGCTCAATGCGAAGTTGCGAACTCAATGAAACGTTTGAATTCCCGCGCTGAGGATGCTTTGCTCTTTATAACACGGCTGTACGTTTCGTTTACGCGGGTGTGTGAAAAGAACATGCCAATGATAAGCAAAGTGCAAAAGTGCGCTTGTGTGGTGACCGGTTAATTTTTACGATCGAATTGCCTGGCTTCATGCAAGTACCTGCTTGATCATATCGATATCGAGGTTTTCGCTCAATATAAAAGTTTTCGCTGATACCATGGTTCGTTCAAAAGTGACACGAAGCTCTTTTGATGGTACATATGTACAATGTAGATTAGACTGTAGGTTTAAATTCAATAAAATGCAATAATAGAAATTCAATAAAACTCAAATAAAATTAAATTCAAATGGCGCAATTAATACGCAGCCGGCAAGGTGTATGTGCATTGTAATTTGTCGCGTCGTTTGGGGTATAAATTGGGCCGCGCCTAAATAGACCTATGGGCTAGGCGATTTATATGTTACATATAGGCTGCGTATTTACTATATATCGGTCTTTAGATTCTACACTCAAGAAGGCGATTGAACGCTGTGGCTTCCGAATCGACTTCAGCTCTTCTCGTTCCGAGCTATGTACGCTTTGATTCTTTGGCATTGGCAAGAATTTGTTTCCATTTGCACCCATTGTTGATTTCATATTGTAGCCGTCAGTGCTCTCGAATTTGTCAATGCCATTACACATTTCATACGTGATGAAGGGAAAGAGGTAACGGAAACGTCTGTTAAATATTTTTTAGTTTTATGCTTTTCTTTTTATACAGATTGCAAAAGTAATTCTTGGCGAGCTCCAGAAGTCGATCATCGATGATCCCGCTAAATTCGAGGCTGCGATGGAGCCAGCTTTTCTGAAAGAGTATGCAAACCACTTGTGTTTTATTACTTTTCAATGCTGTTAAAGTGGAAGATTTCAGTTCCAACGATGATTTGGATCCACAAGATTCTTTGATTCGTCTTCTACTTCGCGTTGGCGCACTACAGGTTAGTTAGTTTGCGTTGCCGCTTTCCACTTCGTCAAATCCCAACACATTTGCAGAGCGAGCTTATAATCAAGCTACTTCATCAGTTCGCACTGTATAGTGCGGATAAGAGGTATGAACCGTGTTAAGTGCATTCTGATTATATAATGCCACTTGTATTAGTCTACAGTGCGTAACTTCGCTATATTAACGTATGGTGACATGCAGTGCAATGTGTTTCATTTCCTTATTTCCTCTGCGAAACATTGTTGCAGTCTTTCAAGTGAAACGAGTGAGAATTCATCGATGACCAACCGTATCGTTGCACAAATGAGATTCCTCGACTTCGTTGTTAGCGACGCTGTATGCTCTCCCATGTATCGTAACTTTTATGTCTCACATATTCGTTGGTTTTTCAGCGTGTTTTGGACCGAATCTTCGAAGTAGTGAACGCCCTCGAGATGGACGAAGAGAGACAACGTGAAATGATCGTCATTATTCCAGAAGTTATCGGCGATGATCAACATGACGAAGCGGCGATGAGATTGAAGTGAGTTGTGAGAATGTTGTGAACAATATCGTTGTAGTGTACAGTACATAGATAAGAAGTGAACATATGTGGGATGAATTGGCGAACGCTTTTACAGGGCTTTACTACCCGCGAACAGTGCGCTTCTTCCCTGCATTGTTGATACGTTGATGCATTTGAGCGTTTCGAATAAAGAACTTGAGGACGAAGTATGGGTGTGATGTGGTTTACGTTATTTTACTTATCGACTGCAGATCTTAAAGCACTGTATGAGTTAAAATTAGTTACGCAATGGTCATGCGAGATGCATTGCATTGAGGCATCGGGATGTGGGCAGCTCTTCACTCTTCAGGCGTAAAATCTGGTTTCCACAGGCCGGAGAATGGGCCCACTTCTAGTGGCTCGCCCCGAGAAATTTATTTTTGGACAAAATTTTGAAGTTTTGAGCAAATATTCTGAAATTTTTTATTCCAGACGCATTGATTTTCTTCAGATTTCTTCATCGTTATTGGACTCACTTCATCCTTCGCGACTGAGTTACTGTCCTATAATCATCGCACACGTACTTCGAACAACTGGTCAACGAAGTGCGTTGTCCAAAGCGTTGCCTGCTGTCCAGGGGGTGCGCTAAGCAGAAGATAGTCTTTAATTGTTGCTAATACTCACCTTTGTTTCATTTTTACAAACCACAATTATCGTCTAGGTTCTCGATGTGTTACGGGCGAAACTGAACTTTGAAGAGTTCTTCATGCCAATACGTCAACCCGTGTTGCAGTCGCAACAGATGCAGAGTCAGATTACAAGGTGTGTAGGTACAGTACGTAGAGGAGTTCATCGTGTGCAAGATGTATATTTTTGCGGAAATGCAGGAAAGAGACTGATGTTGAACAGTGTGAACGGCTAACGTGTGAGGCGATAGAACAGGCGGTTCGGTCGCGGAAAGTTGTTGCGGATGCAGCGTACAAGGCGCTGGACTTGCTCACGGCGAACAATCTGTTTACTGTATGTAAAGCTGAGTGCATGGACTCGATTGCGAAATGCAGGGGTGCACATAGGACTTTTGGTTAGGAGGGCCAGCAATTTTTCCGGCCGATTTTCCGTCGACAAAAAATTTAACATTTTTTCTACCCGTTGGGGGCAGCGGGTCTCCCGTATGGGCGCCCTTGCAATGGGTATGGTATAATTATTATACGACGTAAAGCAGAAGCACTGTGTCTTCAGACTTTTGATGTCGTGTTGCTACTGGCGCTCGAGAAGACAGCTCGAAGGAAGAGCATATTGACACTGTTGCGAAACAAGATTAGAAATGATGCGTTTGACGAATTCGTTGTGAATCGAGCATTTGAGCATCGAAGGGTACGGTTAATTTGGTTGTTGAATCAGCTTTTGAATCGAAATTTATGCGATCTTCGAACGTTGGTACGATATAGCTGGGTAAACTCAAGGGCGGGCAGCTAGTCGGACCAAAAACTTGGTAGCGCAATTCGCTAGACTTTGGTCGACATTGGTGGGGTAAAGTAGAGAGTTCGCTAAGCCGTGCGCATGGGAGGTGTCCGGTGGTAGGACCACGGTTATGTTTTGTTTACACGGGAGCAGCTCTTTGTGTTATAAAGTGTGTGCTTCGGCGTCGCGCCACATTACCATCCGATATAAAAAGAAGGTATACACATACTGTATGTGTACTGTACGTAGTGTCTTATTTTTGAGGCCATGAAGCGTTACGTGGAGACGTGGCGCAATCTGGCAGCTTCGCTTGTCGCCACACACGAATCCGGTGCTTTTGGTCACTTGGGAAGCATCATTTATCAGAAGTGTTTTCTCTTGTTCGATACGTACACAAAAACGGTAATACACGACGATGGGCTTGTTTAGCGTATGCTTTGAGCATCCAGTGCTCCTTAAGGCGGTTGCTAAATAAAGTCATTTGCGATTAGGCCTACTTACGGTGTGGGTTTGCTTACGACAAAAGGTTTTGCTGTGTAATGCATTGAACACTAAGAGGAAGTGCTGTTTAGTGCGTTCTCGACACGCTCGTCATGCATGTCGGATCCGGCATTGAACTCGAAGCGACGATCGCACTCGACTGTCTGACATCCTTTGCGAACAGTCATGCAGCTCTACTGCTCAAGTTTGATGAGGCACTTGAGGTGGGTACACACGAGCTGCACGCTGTGTGCTCTGTGCAGCTGCACACACATACTATGCATGAATATTTTACTTTTGTATTTGACAACCTATGCATGTGTTCTTCTCTTTTCTTTCGGTAGAAATTAATGGACGGAATTCTGTCCCTTACTTTTTCTCAAATGAAGCAACTTTTCTTGCTGCTCGGAAAACTCGCTGTTGCAGATGCGACACATCAATCAGGAATTGAGGTGGAGATGTACTGTATATTAGATCTTACTGTTGTCGACTGAGACTTGGCTGTTTGTAGTTGTCGTTGGAACAACTCATTCAGAAATACTTGTGCAGTCAGAACCCAAAGTTGAAAACGGTTGGAGTTTGTGGTGCAACGATGTTGCTCCAAAATTTGATCTTCAAAGTGTATGTGCTTTGTGAGCATTTACTCGTGTTACTTTTAGTGATAAATGTTGAAAGTTGAATGAAACTGCTGTTTTAGACCAGCTTTGCCGAAAGACGATGAAATCATGGCGAAAGATTTACTTGTACTCCAAAGGGCCGTGCATTTATCGCCGCCACTTTCGGCTCTATTTTGTGATCAACTTGCGAATGTTGTTGAACTTGCTGCTTTCCAGAACGGTGGGATTCGGCCAGCTTGCTTGGTATGAGCCCACGGCTTTTTCTTTTTGCTTATGCGAAGTTCTCACTAGTGGACGTGATTGTTTAGGAAACTCTTGCGTGTTTTGCGCAACTGTTTTCCGAGCGCTTTATCGGTCCCGATAACGAGCTGCGAAATGCGACATCGTGAGTAGTTTAGTGGTTATTATACTGTACTTCAAAATTTGTAAAAATATTTTTCCTTTCCGTTCAGATGAACGATCGAACTTTTTGCCCGAGGTCAGACAAACTTAGTACGTTCAGTGTTTGTTCTAGACAGATTCGCGTTGAGTGGGAAATAGCACTAGCGTGCACGCCAGCAAATACGGTCGTTGTGGACGCTGTGCGTATTCTTCCAGCATTGTGTGCGGAACATGGTGCGACTGTGGTGGGCATCCCGGCTGAGTCGGAAGATGCGAACGTGCAAGTGGCGTCTATTCAGATCATGTGTCCAATGCTGCGACTGCATCTTAAGTGTCGGCAGGCGGAGAACACTCTCGCGGAAGATGCTGGCTTGCTCGGTGTGTTTCTGCGAAGCAATACAGTAGCGAGTAAGGAGACAGGTTATTTGTATGTACACTAAGTGTTGGTTTTGTCGTGCGAGGGTGCGAATCAAAAAGTTACGGGAAATGACTTGAAGTTGAACGCTCAAGTCCGTTAGAAGGCACAGTTGGGATATCACGATTGTATCAAAACTGGGATTCAATTCCTCGATGCATCGCTGTTTGAGGCTCAATCGAGGTGGTAGTGTTTCTATAGCGAGTCATTGCATTGAAGTGTTCAGCGGGGTTCAGAGCGGGGTATTTAGGAGCACGGACATTTGGGAGCTTTATTTTCTAGTCAAGAGTTTCTTTCGGTGCTGCTTTCTTCGTGTCTGTAAGTACGAGCAGTAAACCCTCGACTTCTCTCTGCATAGAATATGGGCTCATGATGTGCAAAACCGATAACTTGCGACTGCGGCCGTCCGTCTTCGATCGGAAGCTTGCTTGCTTATGCATGTTTTACGCGTGCAATTATTTGCGAGAAGTAAGTTTTGTATTTGTCCTTATGTCGTTTGGCATATACGTAGTCACGCGCAGGTTGTATTTTGGTCTTATTGCACTGCATATATGGGTATTACTACGTCCTCGAATAATTGTGACCGCGTCGTCACCGATCGACCCTATAGTACAGTATCATTGAAGTCCAACGTAGAGGAGTAACTGTCCGCATATTAGAGCCTACGATGCGCAATCGACAATTTCTATATCTTTATAACGTATTAGATCATCAACGGTTTTTTCTCCCAAGAAGACTACCAAGACCTGGTCCTACAACGTTTGAAACAGCTTGTCGAAACCCAATCATCGCTCGAATCATCGATAAAAAGTTCGTTTTATATTCATCTCGTTTAATTCGGCATGTCAATAGAGCAATCGTTATAGATGTTCCTTTCTTGACCATTCCATTGTGTCGCTTCGACGATTCGGGAAAACAAGTGACAGCGATACTCCAAGTGCACCAACTGGAAGATAAAGTGGTGGGGAAGAAGAGAGGGAAGCTGACGAATGGCGGATGTGTAATGAAGAAGTATGTAATGGATATAACGTTGTGTTGGAGCAGCAGTTAAGATTTTGTAGTTGGAAGCACCATGCATAATGACGTTCTGTAGGGCGAAAAAGGACGCTGATGTGTCGACGAGATTGCTTGACGGCCCATCGGTGAGAGGAACATAGCACACAGTTTACATACAGTACGTAACGCTCGTTGTCGATTAGCAAATTCCGTCAAGCTCGCGCGCGGAGTTCGGTGGATCGACGCAACCGCAACCTTGTTCGTCGCATGAACGGACGACTCCAACGGGTTCGGCTGGTACTGATTTCTCTTTGTCGAAACATTTCGATTATTTTCGGTACTTTTAAGTGTACGAGTACGGACATAAAATGCGGTGGGGTCGTGTTACGAACATACGTGCGCTTTGGTACAGTTTCTGCTTGCAGTAGTGCGAGAGTTGTTTGAACCTTTAGCGAACTCGATTTCGATTCGTTTAAGTTGCTCAAACACAAGCTTGTGGCGACACCAGATGAGGTATATGGGCTGCTGTTGTCAGGCTTGGGCAACCTTTGACCCGTGAAGACCCCCGTAATTGTCTTCTTCGAAAGGCGAATGAGCTTTATCGAATGGAAGTAATGAAAAATTTTCGATCATAGCTTCGTACTTTATAGAAGTCAGCACTTTATTTTTCAGTAAATTTTGATGGCATGAAAAAACTTTTGGATTTGAATCCTAACCTTGGCAGGTAGAACGAGCACTGCCACTGCTCATTTAGATTATCTTTTGATTTTTGTGGCCGGTTCATGCGAGTATTCAGATTCGTTTTACCGGAAAATGAGTTTTGGTGGATCAGTCACTGAAGTCGAGCAAAATGTGTGGAATGAGTGGAAGTCTTGCAAAATTTCATGGTTCTGGACTATTTAAAATAGATGAAAATGTTTCTTTGGTCATTCGTGAACCTTCGAGCTGCGAAGTAATATGCAAGAAAAATTTATCCTATATTTCTTTTATTTACAGTCATAATTAGAATATAAGCCATAAAACTGCGGTGATCCACGGTGCCCAAATTTGACCCACAAACCCAAAAGGTTGCCCGGGGTTGTTATATGACATGCATGCATGTTTTGGTTCGCACTCGACCTTAATACCCATGCAAATGCAAATTTCCAGGGTCCACGACACGGTCATCCTTGTTTGGGCACAGGCGAACTAGAGTTTTTACTCGAAGACGTACAACGAAAAGTCTCGCACATAATGTCGTCTTCTGTCCGACGTTGGTGGAAGGTACACTATCACTAAATCTTCCATACGGCTCCTAATCTCGCCGTCCGGCAGAGATCCTACACCTCGAAGGATCCTAACACCAGACTTTCAGAGTGGACACCAACAGAATGCCGGATTCGAACATCTACACCTGCGGATTCGCACAGAAAGCGATCTCGTTCGTGCCTACCTTTCCGCCCATTTGTTCGACTCTCTCAAACTGCATTTGAAAGCATGCGCAGAATATTTTTCCGTACGTACTTTGAAGTAGAGTGTAGTGTATTTCGTTCTTAACAATCAACTACGTGGGTTCTTTTCGACCTTGAGGACATCGTCAGAAAGAACGACGGAGTTGTCGACGGTGACGAGATGTGGAGTCCATTGTCGCACCGGGTTTCACACTGTGTGGAGCTGATCTTCCAGATTGTGACGAGCATTCTTGGATGGTACAGAACGTAGACTAACTCATTGCAAGTTTGGGGTCTAATAGACAGCTTCGAATCAACTCTAGGCGTGGACTCCTCAGATCGGAGTGGACGGAAGTCTTGACACAAGCTTTGCGGGTTTGGTCGCAAGGCGGGGAACGAGAGGATGGGATCGAAGCTTTGTACGTGTTGTGACTGTGAGATAGAATTAAGTATATGCACGGCGTTCAGCAGTTATCTGCATTTTTCGACTATTTTTCAGTCGGAATTATTTGAGTAACAGCGTAGAAAAGACTACCGATTTAGGGCAGATTCCTCAATCGATTACTTTCACGACTACGTCTCATTCATGTACTCGAGCGGTCTTGCAATGATCTATTTGAAGTTACTTCTCGTCTTTGTCGACTTCGGTGCCAGTGCTAAACAACAGGCGAAAATCGGTTTGTCTTCTCCTATTCTATACTCTCTCAAAACTTATCCCTTCACTTAGGCGACATCGCTTTGGACTTTCTCAAGCGCGAATGGTCAGGCGCTTACGGTGTGCCAGAACATGGTGCTAAATTCAACGATGCTCTCAAACTTTTTCTCAGGTCTCGCACAGTCTCTGTACTCTTCTCGAAGACATCCGGGTCTTGTTTGTAACAGGACGTATCTCGCTGGTACTGACGAGCATGACACCCTGGTGAAGATTCGAACTGTTTTTGAAGAAGGCGTGAAGGCGCTTATGCAATCGGAGAGTAATCAGTCACCGTTGTATGAATCGTTGACTAAGTAAGTTCTTATGTTTTGATGGTTTGGTGCGTCACGAACTGTTGGGGGTTTTCTAGAGGTACACTCAGTGTTTATTACTCGGTTGAACTCGAACAACTTGTTGTATTTGCGCGAAAACTGCATGCGAATAAGGCGGACACGACTGAGAATAAGGTCGGCTTCTACTGTGGAGGTTATGCAGTTTTCTGAACTGGGTTAACTGTATTTTCTTCGTCTGGTTGCTTCTAGGATGAACTGCTCTTTCGGTGGTCTGATGTCGTCAAGGTCTTTACGGCGCTGATCGAATTTGCTATTGAACAACCTGCGGCGGGTCAGGTAGGTACTATGTACAGTAGGTAGTGCACTTCTTAAGTCCAGGGGCCTCATACGATCTTTGTTGGGGTTGGCACAAAACTGGCGGGTTAACTTTGCGGAAAAATAGGAGCGAGAAATAGATGGTAGATTTCAACTCTTCTTCGATGAGGGTTACAACTTTTGGCGGTCTAGACTGATCAAAAAATTCATATTTCGGTTTTTCACCAGATGGGGCGACTCGACCCCCGCGTTCCCCCGTGTGGGCACTCCTGCAAGTAGTTAGAGTACGTGTAACATACAATAGATGTGTAATTTTTATCCGTACAATGATGGTTTCTTGCAGAAGATTAACATGCGTTCAATGCACGCAGCGGCAATGCGCTACGGTCGGCTCTTCATCGAACTCTTCATGCGCGAATGCATGCCAATCGTCGATCATATGTTCACCGAACGTCGCGATGAGATCACCCAAATGCTCGCGCGTTTGCAGCGGGCGACGCGTGTGTTGCAGAAGTTGTGTTCGCATTTCAAGGTAGATAATATTAAATTTACGGATGAAATGACCAGTTGGCGAATTTTTGCTTACTCGTTGGCAGCTAGAAGTGCGTATACGTACAGTATGTAGTTTAATACCTACTTTATGATGTTTCCTCTGACGTCATGCCTGTCTGCAAGTTCCTTGATGGAGTTCGCTGTTTCAATCCAGTTTTTACTTGCACATTGTTTCATTATAACAACAATGTTTTGTTTTCTAGAACAAGAAAGACGCCGGTCTGATGAACTATGTTCCGATGCTTCGAAAAACGTTAGAGGCGTTGGTCTTTCGGGTCCAGGCGGCTTTCGCGATGAACAAGTGCATAAGCGCGTTTAAGGTTGGGCAGTTGAAGAATCGCAGTCTTGATGTAAGTGTGTGTGCGTACCAGACGTTAGTTGGGCAAATACAGTACGGACGGGATGCTTGTGTGCTTTTAGGGCGAGACGTTCGAATCACAGTCGCAGGAGGCTTCGCAGGGACTCAGCGAAGACGAGGCGGATGTGAGTAAAACCAGATAGGGCATGCATGCGAATGCAGTTTCTATGCGGTCTTTACTCGTGTCATCTTAGTGTAGTTTATCGGTGGACTTGTATGGTCCAAACTTGTGCGAATTGCATGGCTTCTATATTGTTCAGGGGGTTCTGAGTGTGTGTACTTTTAATTTAGGCCGCTGCGAACGACGAAGAGGCGGGTAGCCGCAGTCGCGCGTATTCGGAGGATGAAGACCTCTTTGGTGCCGACGAGGGAGATAAAGGCGAACTCTCCGAAGCGGATGCTGAGTCAGAGTGAATGTCGATTGACTGGCTGCTCACCCATTTAACTCACGCTCCTGCTGTATCGCTGTGCGATTTTTGTTCTTTTCGTGATGTCTTTCCTGTGTGCTGAATCAGTCGTAAAGCGATCGAGTTAATGCTTTTAGTTTTTAAGCTACTGCGTTTCTAAGGTACAATAACACCAAGTCCATACTCCATCGTCGGCTCAAAAACGTGCTTTGCAAGTCTGCTCTGAGTGGCGCGCTGAATTGCATTGGAACGAAGCTGCGCGAGAACGAAAGAACAAAGTGGCGTTAAGGCATAGTAGAGTGCGCGATAAAGTTGGGACTATTTGGCTTCGCCAGTGCACTGTTCTCCGCATAGGCCGAAGTGTTCTGCAGGTAGTGGGCGAAGGTAAAAGAGAGTCCTCGGGCGCGCAGTCGACTGGGCAAGTGGTTGCCATAGATGTAGATGACATAACGATGCTCTGGGGAACAATGGGCCTAAACAAGGCGGGGTAGCGCTGTCAAATAGGCAATAGGCATCGGAATCGCCTAGGAGCGACGCACTGGCATACACACGTCAAATAGGCGTCAACGCGCAATCAGGGGTCGGCGATGGCTTAGTCAAATCAGCCTGGGCGAGGAAGTGGCACCATGGGGTCCAAATCGGTCTCGACATAGCCAGGACGATGCAACGGATCGACGGGATCAAAATCGCTCGCGCCGTCATCGCAGACCGTCAGTGATTGCATCCTTATCGGGTCCACAGACCACGATTTTTGACCGTATCGGGCCAAACCAGCTGGTTTAGGTTACGCCTCATAGATTGCAATGATGTGTGCATCAAGATGCGTAAAATCAATAGGTAATGCAGATGCGCGAACTTTTGAAGCGGGAGTTAGTTGTAAACTGAAAAATTTATTTAAATTGTGCCAAAAACCAATTTTTCCTGCTTTGCAGAGAAGCTCAACCTTCGTCTCTTTATTATTATCAGTTTACCATCGCAAATTGACTCGCAGCATAAAGAGTATATATAATGAAGCAAGATAATTTAACAGTTCATATGAAAGCATATGCATGCTAACAGGCAAGGTTTTACGAAGTATCCAAACAGCTTCACGTGAAGAGAAAGGCGAGATTTTGCGAATGAGGACTTTATAGCAATTGTAACACCTTCTGAGTTTAGCTTTAAACCATCAATATCCATGTTTGTTGTGCGAACCTCGCAACCTCGCCAATGGTTTCATTAACTGGGAAATACAGTACTATGTTGGCAAGTTTTTGTGTGCGGACAAACTTGAGTTTTTGCCGATTTTTGGCTGCGTTCCTACAATCTTCAAAAGTTCACATTTACACATATTTTGTCTTCACATGTCCACATTTTCGGTCCGCCATAGTCATGTGGTCTGAAAATGTGAACATATGAAGGTAAAATATGTGTACATATGAAGATTGCGCGGACGCGTTAAGAAATATGTTCACATTTTCAAATATGTGTACATGTGAGGTTTCTAGGGACACAGCCGAAATTGTTCAAAAGTACAACTGTGCGCTGCTCTATGTCGTTCATTCTAAGCTGAACTATCTCTCCGATAATGTCAAAGTTGTTTGTGGGAAATTGCGCCGATGCAGGTAATATTTTTATCCGCGCTATCCTATAGTAGGGGACTGACGAGAGAAAAGTTAGTCTTTTTGCCTTTTCTAGTCGTGTCGGACGATTTGCGTCGTATATTCGAAGGCGTTGGCATCGTTGTTGACGTGACCGTCGTAACAGGTAATCTATTGTTTGGCTAATTTAAAAAGCGCATGGCTGTTGCTAAGTCGGCTGTGTCTCTCGGCATTATGCTGAATTGCGTTATATGTTGCTTACTTTTCAGGCAAAGGTTATGGCTTCGTGAAAATGGGAAGCGAAGCCGAGGTTCGTTTTGATTCCGTTTTCCTCTCATTTTTCGAACCTCAAATGTTTCAGGCACGTTCAGCAATTCAGGCCCTCGATAATTACGAGTTGAAGGGCCGCAAGCTGCACGTTGAAGTAAGCAATTGCGGATAGCTGTGGTATAATTGAAGTCCTATGCGCAACTTATCTGTATCACCGATTTTAGCCCTCACGTTCAAACGATCGCGGTGGCGGCGTTAGCGGACGAGGTCGTGGTGGCGGTTTCAGCGGCGGTGGCGGTGGTGGTCGCGACTTTGACGGCGGCGGTGGTTATCGCCCAGTCGGCGGCGGCGGTGGTGGCTACAGAGAAAGCGGTGGCGGCTACCGTGATGGCGGTGGCGGCAACTTCCGCGACGCCGGACCATATCGCGATAGTGGTTATCGCGAGCGCGATACTGGTGGTTTTCGAGAAGGCGGTGGTTACCGCGAAGGTGGTGGAGGTGGCGGGTATCGTGAAAGCGGCGGCGGCGGTGGTTTTCGCGACGGTGGTGGATTTCGAGATAGCGGACGCGATTTCGGCGATCGTGGTTACGCTAATCGAGGCGGCGGTGGCGGCTACGGTGGTCCACCAAGAGACGGCGGTGGAGGTGTGCATGTTGTATGTACAGTACGTGTATAGTCGCAGAAGTTCATGCGTTGTTATGTGGTTGAGGACGCTACTCGTCGAATGGATTTGCACCACGCGATTCGCGCGACTTTGGAGGTGGTAGATCAAGTGGTGGTGGCGGCTATGGCGCTCCCCCACCACGCGACCGCTACGAACCGTATGGGCGCGCAGGTGGAGACTATGGTGGTCGTGGACCTCCCGACTATTCGACGTACAGCGCGCCTGGCGGTGGTCGACGTTCACGATCGCCACCGAATAGACGGTATGTGCGGAGAATCGTGTTGTGAGCACGTGCCGTCTATGTGCAGTGCATTGGCAACTTGCTTAAGCTAATTAGAACTACTGTAGTTGTGCATGAAATTCATCTTTTTATTTGTTGAACTACTTGTTTAGTTAGTGCCTACACGAGTGATGTATATTTATGTAGGTTCGAGTCCGGAGGTTACGATATGCCACCGAGTAGACGGTAAGTTTTCAGTAGATGTAGAATAAGACTAGAATGTACGTGAGGAAGTTAGGCGCACTCTGCGCCACGTTTTCGTCACTTCGTGCCGTGGTCGCTACGCTAATGCGCGAATAACTCGTCGTGTGAGGCTTGCTGACTCGTAACGCGACTGCTGCTCTTGATTGCGCCGTTCTCCGTTCGAGTACAGCTGCTTGTCGCCATCTCATGGACGACCCCTTAGTGAAAGGCTTTTTCGACGATAGCAAAAGTTTGATCTTTGGAAGACCGATCTCTCTTTCTGTCTCGCCGGAAGCGCTCTCGAAAGCTTTACGCAGTGTATGATCTATCAGTGTTCTACGCGCAGTGAATCGTCTATTCGCGTTCTACTATGTGTGCTGCGAGTGCGTCATTTTTACTGCAGTGGTCCGCCGCCTATGGCTCGCGGCGGTAGAAGTTCGCCAAGCTATCGATAGACAAGAGGTTCGCACGTTCGGGCTGGCTTCTTTCTCTCGTTCGGCAACGTCGTTGGCCAGTCTGTAGCGTCCTTTATACCGTCCGCAATTTGTTTAAAACGAACAATGGATGACTTGATGACAAGCTGATTTTTTGAACTATTTACTTGTTTCAATCGCTGTTCTTTAATTCTTATGTGCAGTATTTACTGTATTGAAGCATTTGTACAATATATGTATGTAGTGCATATCATCATGTGTTGTCTGTGCTTTTGTAACTGTATTGGCAGCATGCCAGTTGGAGTTATTGTGCGGTGGCCGCTTGCAGATGTTAACATATTTGTATTGGGAACAAAATTCTTTTTTAATCAATTGCAATTCATTTCACTTTTTGGCGTTTTTGTTCAAGTAGGCGAATTTTCTATCTTTTTACACAATGCTGTTTAGCTCCCAAACAAGATGGATAGAAAGGAATTGTGAGACCAGGAAATAGTATACCGATTCTTAAAAGTTATTCCATTTTCTTTTTGTTACCTCGTACATATCGTCTCGCTCTGCATTTAGGTCTTTTTGCTTGTACGATTTTCTTTTGCAGTGTACGTATTGTACGTATCTGTTTGGGCCTGTACAACCGTAGATGTAGAAGTAGGAAAGACATTTGACATGATGTATAGTACGTGTGTGCAGTGGTGTGCATTTCGAGGTTGTACATATGTTTGGCCTATTCGTGTCACGATGGCTAGGCCAGTGGATTAGTATGAATTGTTCGTGTGTAGTGTACGCACGATTGTGAGTTCAATATTTTACGTCTGTGAGCGGATATTTTTGGGGCTTAGGGCCACTTTGAAAACTTTTGGCATGTGAATGTAGGAAAATACTGAATGGACACTTTTGATTGTTTTTGGCCCTTCGCCCCCTCGACTGCCTGTCTTTGTGATATAGTACGTATACATGTACAATATACATATTGATCCACTCGTTGTATTGTGTTCGTATTCGCACATAACTTTACTGCGCGAGCTTGGGCAGCAAACTGTCGCGAAGGTCCTTTCATCGGATCGCTTTGGAATGGAATCAAGCGTGTTGGCTAATTTAAAATGGTAAAAGGTCTGCTCGTCGTCGCACAACCAAGTTTTACCATCCGCTTTGCGTTCCCCGCTCATGTGCTCGGACTCGCTCGCGATGCAACGGCTTGGAGCGACCTTGCTCCATTTCTCTATCTCTCAATCTGATCCGCGCAGGGTCTGTAAGTGCGTACTATAGCGCCTGCAACTATGAAATGACGCTGCTGCTTGACGCTCTGCTGGTTCATCGTTACTCTATATGCTGACTGTTCTCCTGCTTTTCACGCTCCTCTCTTAAGACGTCGGCGCTCAATACACTCTCGCTCTCTCTCTACACGTCAAATACCGATCTCCGCTTCTTCCACATCGGCTCGGAGCTGTACTGCAGAGCTCTAGTCGACCGTCGAGACTCCTTCGGAGAGGTGGAACATTTTCGTTTTCAGCGTTTCATTTTTCAGCACTACCGTGCTCTGTACTGTTGTGTCTTTGGTCTTTTAGTAGACGAATATTTTTGTTTGAAGTTGGTAATGCCTTCTTTTATTTTAGGCTCGTTCTCGATCGTCCTCGCGCTGGCTGAACCGACCTCGTTCACGTCGCCAAGTGTTCTACTGTGTGTACGTTGTGCATGCTGTAAAAGTTTTGTTTTTGTTTTCAACGAGTGCTGTTACTGTGTTTTGAAAGACGCTTTTTTGTCTCTCTCGATTTGCGTTGTCGCTAGCACTGATGTTCTATAGAGCCAGAAGAGTGCAGTGTAGCGGAGTGTTTGTCCGTCGCCTGTTCTGTTTTCTCTTGCATCTATATGGACGAGGAATTTGTTTACTGTGGGTAGTTTGGTCGATGGATGATGGCGATGGAATATTCGCAACCCCGCGCTATCGCTTGAGTGACGCTGATCGTTCGCTTGTTTACGAACCGGCGGAGGATACGGTATGACGGACGTCGTTGAGGTTGCGATGAGCGAACTAGTTTTTTTGGGTTTAGTTTTTACTCTTGGATGCTATCGAAGGAGAGTATTCGACTCTCAAAGTGAGAACAAAGTTTAGTTAGAGGTTTGCATTGTGCATGTACAGTATGTGTGTTATAGGCG
>JAQGBB010000144.1:0-25654 GCA_034691745.1 Prismatolaimus dolichurus
TGGGAGACAGTACCCACTGGTGCAGATGTAGTTGTGGCTGCAATAGTTGTATGTTCCCAATTCGCCGCCACCTTGTGTGACAAGACAAGTACCATAGGGTACTAAAAACGTTGATACAAAGAGCTTGTTTTCGTCTAGTTTGTTTGTGCGTCGCCTTCAGTAGGAGACGAGAACAAGGGCAACGCCAACAAGACCCTCAAAATGCGCTTACCCGCAGGGTTCGCATGGAAGCAGTACAGAGAGTTGCCAACGCAATCGGCCTGGGTAAGACATGCTAATAAAGCAGAAGAACGTCACACGGTATTCGACTTGAAAGTAGTAGCGCGTAGCTAAGCCAATCTTTATTTGTGAAATTTTTTTAACGGGCACGCCGATCAATCTAGTTCCGCTCGGAGTGGCAAAAAACATACAACTTGACAATGCTAAATTCGAATTTTGCCGCTTTTACGCAATAGAGTAATTAAACAATTTAGAGCTAACTGTTCACCGGCTATTTTTTACAAGGTTTTGTCTGCGATTTGCCGAAGAACGACGCTTCACAGCGAAACAAGCCTTAGCGCATGAGTAAGAGCGTTGCAAAGCCAGTTCAATTCGTCATTTCTCATCATCATTTGATCATCCTTCTTGTGCAAATCGGAGACAAAATTTAGACGAAAATGGTCATGGAACTGCTAATTCTGAAGAGCGTCATAGTTTAAAGGCAATTTCTTAAAGTTAGGCGTAGGCTCTCATCTTGCGTTTGATTGCAAGAATATCTTCTGATACCGGCAAGCGAAGTTTTATGCATTCTGTTTAGAGGGCGCAGCGCATAAACAAAAAAATAGTTATATGACTAAACAAAAATTTTTCTCTTTTTTTTCTTTCCCTTCTAAAAATCGAAAGCTGGCAAACGTTCAGAGTAACTTAGTGGACTGTGTCCGAAGCTGTTTCAGAGTGTTCCAAGCTGTTCACTTGCTCCAGCACGTTCCAAAACATGTTCTAGAAAGGCATCCTACCATTTGTTATAAACAAGTGACGCGTTTTTTTACCGAACTGCATTTTTTTTCAGCAAAATGTACTGCGTAAAAAAGGAAGTTTTGGCGTAAAAACTAAAACACAAAAGTTTAGCGTTTCAGCTTGCTTGAATAAGTGGATACCAAAGGTGGCCGCTCTGGACACTCTGGACGCTCCACAATGGACGCTCTGGCGTGTGCTTTTTGGCTCGTAAGCAGGTTATTTCGACGATCCACCGATCCGCTTGCATGCCTGTCACGTTAGATGTGTATTGTGCGATCGTGCGTGTCCTTTCGTGTGTCTGTCTGCGCTCTAGCGCTTGCAGCATGGCTTTTTGCTCGCAAATTTTTTACGCAGGCTATTTGGCCCAAATGCAAATCTAAGTTCTTTGATAGATGCAAACTTTTTGTCGACTAATAAGCGTCTCTCTTCAAATAAGGAATCATGGGCGCTTAATTAAAAAAGTACGGTACCTCTTTTCGTGCATGCCGTTTTTTTTCGGCAAACAAAATGAAAGAAAAAAATCAAACAAGTAGCTGTGCTTTTAAGGCACGGAAAATACCAGCTTCTGCTGTTAGCAGCGGCAGGCAAATTTTGGCATTGTAGTGAACACACGTTGGTGTAAGGATAGACGTTTTACACAGGTAACTCTAACTAAACGTTATCGAATTTCAACATTTTGCATCAGGCCAAAATAAGAGCTTAACGAGGCCGAAGCCTGCTGCTTTTCGCGCACAAAAAGGTAATAAACTGCATGACAAACAACGTCTTTTCGATACATTTTCTCACTTTCGCTATAATAAATGATTTTACAAAAACGTTTTGCAAAGTTATTCATGCATATTTTTTGCACGTTATTTTGAAGTCGTAAAATTTTTGTGTATTGCTATTGAGAGAGCAACGTAAAGTTGATTTTTTTGCTTTGTCAAGCAAAAAAAAAATTCATTGGTGTGTAAAGTTTCACCAATGTTTGGCGGAACACTGATGTTAAAAAAGATATTTCAGACACGTGGTTTTTATGCTTTTGCCCGTTTATCGTGAGCGTGGACTCAAACTTAGTTGACAATGCGGAGCACTAGAGATAGACATTCAACAGACTTGTTTTTTGGCCTTGCAAAGTTTGCATGTCATGTGTTGTTCGTTTACGTGTATATCTATGTGAGTACACGCAACGAGACCGTACCACATGTGCCGCCATAGGGTCCAGCCGGCTGACAAAATCCGCTGCAGCATTCATTGTCCGCTTGACAAGACTGAGCGGCAGGAGTGCACGTGCACGCATAGTTAGTGCAGGTTCCACTGCAGCAAAGCCCATTGTTGTCGCACACGCTTCCGCCTCCCAAACAAGTGCAAATGTGCCAGGGGCCCGATGGACTGCAGTACCCACTGCAGCACTGGCTATTTGCAGAGCACATTCCGCTCCCTCCTCCAAAGCCGGATGGAGCGATGCAACAAACACCATCTCCTGGAAGAACGTCAAACAGAAGACTTTGTTCTCGTTTAATTTGTACGCCGTTTTTTGTGAGAGTACAACGAGCGAATGCAGGACTCTCCAAACGCTTACCCGTAGGGCCCGTATGCATGCAGTATGTTGGGATAGTGAGTGTTTCGTTGTAATCGTCTGTGTAGCTGACAGCTGGACAGTTCGTGGTGTTTTGACATGCCAAACCGTAAACGTAGTCGTAAGTCTCTACAGCGAGCGATAAGCAGCAAATAGAACAACAAGCCGAATGAGACAGAAAGATCTGAAGAATGAGAAAACCTAAACTTCTTAGGCAAAGCATGTTAAAAAAAATACGATGCGTCGATTTTTGTGCGAAAGTTTGTTGGAATTGCTGGGCAGTATACAATTTCGCAACGTTGATTCAGAGCTTCGCAGTCTTGAGGCAATACCGCTAAGATTTAAATAGGGTTATTACAAAATGCGTGGATTTTGAGCGTTTGTAAAACAAATGCAAAAGCTAAGGCTATGCATGGCTGTCAATGCAGAAGAGTCTACGGGCTGCAAAAGGCAGCTTCGAATTGAATCCTTTTTTCTAAAACACGTGGAGAAACAGTGTACTTTTTACCACTTTCCACCGATTTGTAGCGATTGCGGTACACTTTTTATTGATCACTTTGGATCAGTTTTCACGAATTTTGACCGCTTTTGATATGTTTTGCACTCAACATTTGAGAGTCATTCGGCTGTCTACTAGCCGCAGGTTAATAAATATTATGCAACTCACCAGAGTTGTACAAGGTTACAGCTGAAGGTTATGATACTTTCCAAGCGTGTGCCCAGAATTTTATTTTCTTGTTTTTGTAGTTTCACGAAATATTAACACGGGCGCTTGTCCCAAAATCTGAACTTATGACGTAAGGAACTAAGACGCTTCGGATTTTAAGGCATCAAAGCGAGAAGCCATTATTGGCAAACTTACATAAAACACACCCTACGCACACACTTAAAGAGTCAAGTATGTAATTTGTATCTCCATTGTAAACGAGCTTGCAGACGAATGTTTACTCTACAAAGGCGTGTAATGGCTTATTTTGTTTCTTCAAACGCGCAAAGTGTACTGAAATGTGTGCTACTGCTTGAAAACGGCGAAAATGTTAACGCTATGCCTTTAAAGTTTTTACTTATGCCTGCCGAAACAAGACATTTGCAATGCTATTGCTGAAAGCGTAAACGCATCTCAGTACACTCTACACATTTAAGCAGCACCAGAGCTATTGCGCAACGTTCTAGAACAAACACTGCGCCTGAAAACTGGCTTGCGACGAAAACTGCTACTAAGAATTCCCTACTTGACTTTTTTGAGGTGGCAGCCTACACACTTTCAGAATGGCTTTTATGCAGGAAAAAGCCAAACTTAAAAAGCGAACAACACGTTTTTGTCAGTTAGGAAAAGAAATCGAAATTTTTCGGTTTGGTTTCCTTTACAAAAGTAAAAAATTTAGTTGTTTCGGTTGACTGAAAAAACCGGCCGTTGCCTGTAAGTTAATTTTGTAAAAAATGGTGAAAACAAGTTGGGGCGTTGTCTGTTTCGAACTCAATTTGCCGCTCGTTTTGCATGCTGTTATCTAAAAAACTTACGCGTCCTTGCGCTGTAGACGGAACAGAGTAGCAACAGACTTAGCAGAATCAGTGACATTGCGCTGAGCGTCGATAATCTTAGCTAAAATGTTCAGAATCTTGACTAAAAGTCGTACAGCGTCTGCACTGTGTTTTATGTGCACGTGTTCTTGGACAAAACGCGGTTGATAATTGTGTAGAAGTTTATGTTCACAGTATGTTCGTGGTTTGTGGTCTACACAAATGTACGTTATGTTATTTCGCGGCGTAAACGTACTCTGCAGTGATGACTGTGAATCAAACAGAAAACTCGAAAAAAACCTAATGACATTAATAGAGAAATGCGTGTAACGCCACAAACGCGCAAAACGTGAGCTTTGGTAAGGCACCTTTACAATACTGGGTGTCGCTGTTGCCACATCCTAGCATTTTTTGAAGTTCTACATTCCAAGCTGGACGTTCGAAATCAACCAAACATACTCACATTTTGGACAGCAAACATTCAGAAAAGAGATAGACAAAACCGAAAATTTCGTGTATGAAACTGAATCGACTGAGACATTGTAAGTATGGATTTGAACTCAGTGATGCATACGGTCCGATACCATAAATCTTACTGAAACTGTATTCACCAAAGTTTTTGCAATATTTATTTTCTTCCGTCCTGGAAACGTTCGAATTTGGATGTGATGATCAGCGCCCATTTCGCGATCTGACTAGCGGGGTCTGAGTGAGAACTTATCTTACGCTAGCCGCAAGGCTACTTTCTAACTTCTTCACCGTGAACTCTCAGTTTATTCTAAACGTTAACAGAGTGCGGACCCAAAGCGCGAGCATTGCAACACGCTTTCGCCGGTCTGCGAAAACGCACACTTTCTGTCTGCCGTTAAAGGCCATGAAAGAATGCAAACGAAATGTAGTTGGCAATCAAGAAAAGTGTGGCAACTGTCAGATAGCGGTTAATGGCGCCGTACTAACAGAGACTCCTTGGCGAAGCCCCTCAAAATTTTTACAAAAAAACGCAAGAAGTATCGTTGGCACAAGTAACAAGCCACAAAAATTCTGGAATTTCTTCGCATAACTTCAAATGATTAAACCACCGAGATGTGTTTTAGACATTGCCGAGCTAATTGTTCGGCATCAGTCCCAAAAATCGAACTTGTTTATGACGGTTCCGCATATTTGCTCCACAGTTTTTCAATCAATGAAAAGCACTTTGGTTGCTTTGTCGCGCTGATTGAAACGCTTTATCACTGCTAATGTGTCTTTAAGAACACAAATTCAGTCTGCCAAAAAAGCTTGCTGCAACTTCTCCACAATAACGTTTTCAACGGCGTGCCCTAAAACACGTCAAGAATAATCGCATGATGACTGAATAGACACGGTACTGTGCGCGACGTCAGCTCTGTACGATCAAGCGCTTTGATGTTTTGTGATGCGAATGAAAATCGAACCATTAGTTTTCGCCTAGCAGCACTACGTGTGAGTGCGTGAATCACGCCCGCCTACCTTCTTACAAAAATGTTTTATGGCTTTGGCGTAAATCGTTCCGCTTTGGCAGAAACAGACGAAGACGTGATGATATCTCAAGTTGACCGTGTTGCAAAAAGTGAAAGCTGTCTCTCATTTTTGCGCTATAGTTTTCAAAATTTTTTAAACAGCGTTTGTTCTAACTTTTTTTTTCTAAATTCCAAATTTGTTAAAGTTTGCTGTTTTAGTAGCGTTTTACAATTGCACACATAAAGTCATCGTAGAAGTCTGGTTTTGGAAGCTATTAGTCAAGTTTCATTATTATATAAACGTTTAGATTCAACCCCCGAAATTTTGGGTTTTTGGATTTCTGTAACTATCGAAAGTGACACAAAAATAGAGTCCGGAAAAAGTCGGCAGGAGTCGCCTTGTGTATACTATGTATCGTGTTTTGCATGCAAACGTAAGGCGCATTACGTAATGTTCCACTGTTGAAAGTTTGTACTTTTCCGTTGCTATCGATAGTTTTCATACGATTCCTGCCGACTTTTTCCGGACTCTTTATTTTGCTGGAAGTGTAAGCGTTCGTGTCTTTTGTATTAGACATGCTATACTATGCGCTTACGTATGTCAATATGGTCAGGAAACGACTAAACATTGTACTTGAAGTTTATTTCGTCAAACGTGTTTTGTTCTCTTTCACGTTGTTGGAAGAACTGTTTCAGCAGATATTGTTTAATGCATGTGCCTTTCGTTTGAATAATTAAACTGCAAGTAAGTGAAACATGCGATACAGCTGGCTACTGCAAAGCAAGACAACGTGCATATTATCCACTGCGTGGCACGTCAAGACTTTGGTATAATGGTCGAAATATTAGAGCTCAAACTGTTTCTACCCCTCACAGTCTTTCTGCTGCTCACGAAAACGCCTACAGACAGCACACATAAGGGTAAATTTCACACAACGCCCACGACCAGCAAAACTGAAAATCCGCTAACATGCACCGTAACACACCGGCCGCGCACGCAAACAGAACGTTTTTAGGTACTGCAACTGCCAGTGCCAGGCGCTTTGGCAACTAGTTTGAACCAGGTACAAACTTCAGTGCACGATGGCTTTTACTCGCAGTGTTGTGTGTACTAACAGACATATGCTAACAGAAGACAATCTGTGCGCAACACTTACTCGTTGAGAATCTGTTGTGCCCGTTTCTTGAAAGCAGTGTTCACTACCTAGTCGAAATGCCTTTTTTGTAGCGCTCTCAGGAAACCTAAAACGCAAAGATTGAGTGCCAATGGTGTTGGGTTCAAGAATGCGTTTCCAATCTAAGCAACATACCGTTGTTCGCGAATACCTGCGCACTGAGCGATCGCAGGCAGGTCGAATCGAATTACTTCAAAGAAAAAGACAGAAATGAAGACTAGAATACTCGGTTGCGTCTGTTGCGTACCGCTTCTGCTATTGAGACACCTGCGCAGTCTTCTTTCTTTTTGAAAATCAAAACCAAAGAAAGAAAACGCAAGTCGACGGGCTCTGATCGCAAACAAAGATTGCAGTGCGTTCTGAAGTAGCTAGTTGCTGCACAAAATATGTCGCTATGCGAGTCTCTTTAATTTTGATCTCGACGGATAAGAGTGCAGCTCACATAGCGAAACGGACACAGGACTTCTTTGGTTCTCATTACAATATTGTGGTTTTAGGTCACAATGAATGTGCACGTTGCGTGATAAAATAATATTTCTAATAACTAGTTCGCTACAATTGCATAATGCTACTGCAAGTGCCCAGTACGTCTGCTTATTTCTAGATTGTATTTGGCAAAGACCGAAACTGTTTGCAGCGCTACGTAGTGTTAAGAAGTGCAAGGAGCCCTAGCAAAAAATTAGCCAAGCCACGAGCGCTGGTTATCCTTCAAGATAGCAAAATAAACTTACGCACCGGCAGGTTCCTAATTCTTGTGCAACAGCTTTTTGGCCATGTCAATGGCTGGTGCATTGCAGTAATTATTGTTCAATAAAAAAAATCTTTTTTTTAGATCACATTTTTTTGCGATATATTGCAGATTTCTTGTAGAAATGTCAGCAGCATTGAGCAATGCGTCCGATACATCTTCTCCTGAAAGTGTCAGCGTATCGAGAAAAACTGTCGAACTTCGGATGGCGCATTTCGAACTTGAGATTTGATAAATTGAAAGACAATTGGTTTCTCGATATTATTGAAATAATTTGAAAGTAATTTCGAAAGATTTTTGATGAACTGTTAAGCTGTTTCGGTCTCGTCGAGCAGCTTTTCGTTTTGGCCAACCCTTAAATTACGTTGTAAATACCGGTGAAAGCTTACGCATTTAAACGCTACTTCGCTGTTCGGTACGAGCGGAAGTGCTAGAACGCGGCGAACCATCTCCGGGGTATATTGCTTAAGCAAATGCGTGTAGTTTCCTCTGGTTGGATCAGGAAAATCCTCGTTGAGTACTGACATGCGTACTAATTCGACGCCTCGGCCGGCGTGCGCCCGTATTTGAAATGGAATAAGCTTTCCAGGAGTGGCATTTTTTGCTATTTCCTGATTGATGACGATCTCACCAGCTGGTTTGCCTTCTCGCCATAACTGTCTAATCTGAGCACAATTCCTGCGTAAACTTTGATTCGAGGCTTCTTGCTAAGAAGATTACTTGGTCGGACTAGCGAAATTCGCAAAAATTCTTGCAAGCAATGTTTTTTAATGCAGTGTCGGCAGTTATAATTTGTCCAGGAGCAATCACTTCGGTTGTCATTTTGTTTGACCAGTCGAAAGCGCTCAATTTTTTAGAGCATCCATTGCAAGGACATGCTGCGCTTTCAATGGAAGAGTGGCATAATTCGTGGCAGCTGTAAGCTCCTTCAGAAAATTTTTATATTTGGCTCCGAGCTCTGTACGGTTCCAGAGCTTGGAATCAAGATAAAAGTCTTGAGCATCGGGTGACACGCGGTATCTATGTATACACTTGCAAATGTCGAAATTAACATCGTAATTGGTCTGAAAATCGTCGGGAGCATCGACATTTACGCTCTGATAGTCGTCGTGTTCAATATCTCGATATAGCGCGGCTCGGAGGCGTGCCTCCTCTTCGCGTGCAAAACTGAACTGACGCGTACTGAGAAGCTGTCGTAGATAGGCAAGTCGGCTTTTGAAAGTGGCTTTTAGAATTGGTGCGTCATTTTGGAAACAAAATTTCACAGTACGCACGGAAACGTCACCATTAGCGTAGACGCAGCTGAAGATTGGTACAGTGAAGGCTTCTTTATGCTGTTCATCATCTAGAAAATAGGAAAGTGCCAGGAGGTGCGAACTACCGAATGTAGTCGCAAAAGAGAAATTGGGTTGTCTAAGTCTTTTATCACTCATTGAGAAAAATTTGCCATTGCCCTGGGCATTGCAAAGTAAAAACACTGATTTTTCGCTATAGCTACACTTCTCCAAAAAAAGTCAGGGTTGTCACGAAGTCGTCGAGAATTACTGACTTTTCTAAAATTTTTGAGTGTGAGCCGAACACCGACTGTGTTGGTGTTCGTCACGACAAGCTGGAGTGAACCACCCACTACGTTGTCAGTGCAATTAGTAATATCGTCAAAAACTGAACTGCAATCGCGAAAATTCATGTTCGAAACATCGCTTGCTGCATGAAGCTCAAATTTAAGCTGCTGATCTTCTTTATAACACTTGTTTGTTGAAGTGTTCGAGAAAATAGCGCTATAAGCAAATGAGAGATTGCGAAGGAGCTGGCACTTCGTCGTGTGCGGAAGGCTTATTCCCTTGTGATCACAAGCCGAATTCATCAAAGTACTACACTGTTCTAATGTTAGATATTTCGTTTTCATTGATCGCCAACGTGATTGCACCGTAGTTTCTTTGCAAGCGCACGTCGGGCATTTGTGTGAAATTTCTGGTCTCCCGTTGGCAATAGCAGAAAAATTCTCATCCAGCTCAGACCCGTCAGACCAGTTTTATTCAATAATAATATTGTGGTAAGAATTTCGCGATTTGAAAATATAGCGAATCGGCGTAAATATTGTAGTCATTTTAGAGCGGTCAGCTGCCGGAGACTAGCCAGCAGATAAAAGAAAAAAATGCAAGAGGCGACTCGTTGCTCGTGAAACAATTTTATGGCATATATGGTTTTACATCTATAAACAGCAAAGAGTAGGCTTCACTGTAGTTAGCAAACTTCTTTTCTATTGTTCAACATAACTGACGAAATTTTTGTTAGAAATGTGGGGCTGATCTGGGGATTTCGCAAACACAAAGTGAGAACAGACGTTTATGGCGTCATGTTTCGACGGGAAAAGTAAGTATATTGCAGAAATAGGCACTTGCCTACATCTACGGCATCATGTTCTGTCTGGTAGGTTATCTCATCAGCAAAATAATTGATAACGCTGGTTGTTTCGTTGGATTACGGTGTTCGCGACGGTCATGCAATCATAAATAAACTGCGTAATTATACACACAAACCCGGCTCTTGTTTAGATTAACTTACGCGGTTTTTTCAGAAGTAAGTACTCACCTGTTTTTCTTCAGTTATTAGTACGCAACCAATATTTCTTCAGAAGTGAGTATTCAATCAATATTGCTTCAGCAGGAAGTAAATATCTGCTGCTGAAGAAATATTGGTTGGGTACTCACTTCTGAAGGCGATGCTAGTGACATCGAGTTTTTGTGTTTACATCCAGCTTTTAGTGTTACATGTAGCAGCAGCCTCAAATATTTTCTGTCTGTAGTCTCTCCTTTTGTGCTCAAAAAGCTTTTTAGGTCCACTTCGTATAAACGGCGATTAGTCTTTGATTTTCTGTGTCCGTGCTTTTATGTAGGCGTCAGAGATTAGACTAAAATATGATTTTTTTAAATAAAAAAGTAACGTTGTTAGGATTACTAAGAAAGTCAGTAAGTCGCATTCATAGGAGCCGTTCGTCTATCCATTTCTCTGGCTGTCTGTCGACTGTAGGCGCGATAGCTAGGGTAAGAAGCTAGCTTAATTGAGAACTGGGATTTTGCAAGTAGGTAACCTGACTCATAAAGAACAAAGGAATTCTTAATTGAGGCCATTGTGTCTAGTATTCCACGAGTATGGTAATCCAGAAGCCCATGTCCATGTTAAAAATGGCATATAATAGGGTATTTTGAGTAAAATTTTAAAGTGCCTGAACCAGTTTCTTTCAAATTTAGTGGAACTGTTTTTAAACAGTCTACTTAAAACTTCCTTGGCATCAGTGGTTTTGAGATCCACCGTCTTACTCGTCGTGAATGGACATCAAGGCTTGATACGCTCAACTAGTTAATACCGTTTAGTTGTAAAAGCGTGCTTGGCGAAAATACGCATGCAGTTGCTTTTAAAAATAGCACTGTATGGTGTACACGTGAAGTGGTACATCCGACTCGTCGCGAGTATGTTTGAATATATTGTATATAAGTGTTTATTGAAAGCGTTTCTATGCGCACGTTGTGAATGTTACCTAATTGGTAATTTCGTTAAAACAACAGAGTTAAATCTTGGCGTGGTCAAAAGAGTAATATTCGGAAAAAAGTCATAAAACCGCAGAATATTTCAATAAACGAGAATTTTTCCACGTTGGTGATGGAACTGGTTTCTCACTGAGTTTTAATAGCTTTTGTCACGAAAGTCTTCACTCGAAACCAGCATAAATGTGATTGAAGGCGGAAAATCAAAATATCGAAGCTGATTTTTTTCCGTAAATGACACTAGCATCGTTGGATTGAGCACCATAAGTGCAAAAGTGTTTTTCAACAGCAGCTACAGGGCTTATTTTTCATCGTCTGACGGGACCGCGCACAGCCTGTCGAAAAAGTACCAAAGTTAGCTGTAGCTAGGCGCGATATTGCCGCTGTGCTTAGCTTGCGTTTGCATTTTAACCAACGTGACGATCATTTGCGACAACAAGCCAGTGCCCGAAGAGCGTAGCTATTATTTCAACTACGTTTTTTTTTCAGTTTGTTTTTAAAAGCAATAATTTTGGTGACAAATTGTGCATTTTAGAAATTTGGTTTTTAGTCAGAATTGCGTCGATCGTACTTCGCTCAAAGCTCATTTTCCGTCTGGCAAACCTGTCGTTCTCGATGGTGTCTCTCCTGAGTGCTGCTTGTTTTGTGGATCAACGTCATAAAAAGTTGATTGCCAATCTGGCGCTGTACAGATGACGGCGGCGACGTTCAACACGTCGTCAGGTGCTAATTCAGAAATAATTATTCAGTTTTTTGCGCGCTCTTCGATCCGATCTCGTTCGTCGTCGAGCGTCCGTTTGTTTACGTTGTTTACGGCGATGGCGTCTACGTTCACGAAAACGATCGCTTGATTCGCGGTGCGCTTAAAATTTGTTTTTTTTTTGCTCAGAGTTGTTCCTCAGTGCTTGGGTAATATGTAGAATAGTAGCGAGGCTAACGTTAATTCGGCATCGCCGATGAGCGCCGAGCAGCTCAAAACATACCTTGATGCATCGGCCATCGATGGTTCGTTTGAAAACAGCACGAATGCGAGCGAGTCAAGTGGCGACGACAACAATGTGGACTTTGATGAAGGTGACGCCGCGATCGTTGTCTGTGTCTCCTACTTGCTCGCCGTCTTCGCTATCTTCGCGTGCTACTGCTTTTGCTTTCGTCGCTCGGGCACGTATGAAATCTCATTCAACGGTGGATTTGTGATGACAGATCTTCAAGATCCGCTTACTCACTGAACTATGGATTTCTAATCAGTAAGGTGTGACGCGAGATTGATTTAATCGGCTGCAAAACTGCGCAAGACTCTCCTGTGTTTGGGTAAACGGTAAAGTGTAAGATGTTTGCTTTTGAGCATTTCGTAGCCTCACAATTACTAATTCAAATAATATTGTGGCTGCTTTTTTATATAACAGGCAAATCGAACCAGGGTACTAAAGCCTGAACTGGTTTTCGGCTGGTTCATAATCATTTCCTCTGACGCAATTTTTATGCAAAAAATTATTTTTCAACTCACTCTCGCCGCAGAGTTGTGCCTAGCAGTGTTGGGCTTTAAAGTCACTGTGTCAATTAAAATGATCGAAAACTGCGCATCGACGCCGGTACGCCAGGCGCGCTTGGTATATCGCCTGGGCCGGCTGCCTAACACATTTTTTAGAAGACGTGTAAAGCTACAAAATGGAGATAAACACAAAATTCATCATGCAGAAAAATTTCGAGCACGAGCCAGTCGCCCAAAAAAAAGTTTATCTTTAGGCAGCAGTTCCCTAATGGCTGTCACAGTACCCTAGTGGCACTTCAGGCAACTCGTTTTGAGATAAATAATAAAGCAAAAGACAAAGAAAACAAAAAATAGTTGGAGCTTTGGCCAAATGGCACGAAATAGGAAAAGTCGTATAGACTAATCATCGAAAGCCACTGAAGAATGTGACAGTAAATCTGAAACCATGAATGATAAAACGCAACAAGTATAATCAACGAAGCCGAATAATGCATCATGTGATTCAGTAAATACACAATTATAGTTCGGGAATGTCGCAAATCGCTCTGAGCACTCGGCCACGCAAAAATCCTTAGGGACAGTGTGTTTAGGGTATATACGTAACGGTCTTGTGTGTATCAAGACAACAATTCTCTGTAGATGTATTGACGATCTCGACACAAATTTGGTACTGGTGCATCCACGTTGCGTGATAAGTGGTCACGCAATCAGTGAACCAAAGAGAGGTTAATTTTCGCTGACGCTATAAGGGTAAGTGACTTGGTGTTAGGGGAGTCACGTTACGCGATTGCTGTTTACATACGCGCTGAGCAAATCTACATAAGTCTTGGATGTATGAATTGGCTCGATGAATTGCAGTCAATATTTGATGGTTTTGCAAAATCTTAGTCGATTTTAGTGCATCTCGCTGAATCTGTACGGATCCTGATAGCTTTCAATGCATTTCACTGCACCGTTCAGAGATCTCGACGAATCTGACTGAATTGCTGACAAATTTCTCTTAGTTTTTATTGTCATTTTGATGAAAAAAACTTCATCGTTGCTGTGTATCAGTCTACGCAATGCTGCTTCCACTCGTTCAACTAACTCAGAAACAATCATGGCTTTCTGCTCCAGCTTACTAATGTGAATCAGCCAGCATGCAGTTTAGGCTTAGTTGTCAGCTCATTACTACTAGCTATTCAGCTTCCACAGTTTCTCCCGCTCGCATGTTTTGACTATAGGCGCTCTTTTTTCGCAGCAAGTAATCTGTTATGTAATCGCACCTACGTTGCTACATTTTGTGCGCCGCTTTTTGCAAGTAAATTATTCTGGAGTCGCTCAGCTAGATTTCGCCCCGCCTCAACCAAATACACAACAATCGTCAATATTGACAATTTTTGATCAAGTTCACTTAACATCAAAGATTCTTTGATGCACCCTGTTAAAGCTAAACGATTCGCCAACACCTCAGACTACGAACCACGGTAAGTTAGTTTGGTTTTGTCGATTCTGGCCAAATCTGTTGCGTAGTCGATATAGACGATTCCTTGACCAGTTCGAGTAGAATTAGCGATTCTTGCAATAAGCTGTTGCGGTTCAGCGAAGCATTGTCGAATAAAAGTGCGGCTCACCATTATTCTGTTGCATTCCGTAGAAACTTCGATAAAATCCGTTTTACATCGTCAATTTTTTGATGCAGTTCACTGCAAATCAAAAATTTCTTTTTTTTATGAAAAATTTTATATCAGTTTGCATCCATAATAACAAAAACTCCTTCAAGCACCGGGCTGACAATGTTCGCGAATTTTTTCGAAGAAAATCGAGTTTTAGTTTTAGACATTATGAAGTACTAAGCGGACCAAAAAATTGCCTTTCATGGCCATTTTTTTGTTTTTTTAGTTTTTAACCAGATTTATTTGTTTTAGACCTGCATTTCAAAGCAAACAATCATTGTCAAAAAAATTACATTATTTATAACTAAAGAAAGCTTTAAATTGGACGCAGCGTGCCACAAACCTTTCCGCTTTCACTAGGGCCGTCTTATCTGCAACGGCAGCCCAGATGGAAAGCGTTAGAGCGTTGTGAAATTCGGCAAACACAAATCCAATTGAGCTCGTGCAGGCAAACTCATCGAGTATGAAGAACATCATATGCATTTTTTAGCTACAACAAAGCTTTCGAATCAGCACGTATCAGCATTTGCCGTCTAGTTTTAGGAACCTTCAACGAAAAGTACTCGAAGTTAGAAAGGCAGGTCAAATGTATTCACAAAAACTTTTTCAGAACGCAGTGTACCGACGTAACAGGAAAAAACGTCACGCTACAAAGATAACATAAAGCTGCAGCAAACACGTCAACCCAACTTACATGTGACAAAGCTATTCTTACTTACACGAAGGGCACAACACATTACCGTTTTGCTAATCTACATTTGAATGTTAACGCCTTTTTGAATCCGATTAGCCAGTTTGGTCAAATTTGGAGTACTTCGTGATCTCCGGCTACCGCTCGCCAAGAATTGATAGTCAGCCTACAATGAAGTGAGGTGTTTCAGTGTGTTCCATAGTGTCCCAAATGTGTTATATGGTAAACGAGAAAACTTTCTAAAATTCGCTCGAAGTTTTTTGTTTGTACTAAATGCCTTTTGGCTTTACGGTTGACGTGTTGCGCAACGTCAGCCACAAATCGTAAAAACTGCCTAAATTCAAAACTAAATTGAATGAACCGGCTTTGAATTTTAGCCACTCAGAATGTCGACTGGATTATGGGCATTATTGTTCGTTCGCGATGATAAGACACATCAATCACATTCGACGAGGTCGAGTTTTAAAAGTTGGATATACATCACAGTTTCACCTTCACCAACGGTTTTGTCGCTCTGTAACTGATAACGCGGGGTGCCATTTTAGACGTCGGCACTCATGAATCCACGGTCAATTTGTTTGAATTCAATTTCTTTGACCATTGATTAACCATCAGAAAACTCAGTGATCAATATCTTTTTTGAATTGGGTACATCGCGTTACATAAATAAACAAACATTGTTGTCCGGAAAACTATTGCACCATTTTCTGAAGACGATCTGGAACACGACAAGCGAATTTCAAATTAGTGGGTTCATAAATGCAGCTCACTGTAGAGCGAGATACGTGAAAAAGCGCTGGTCACTTGCAATATTGAAGGACTAACCAGCAGTAGATCGCGTATCTCGAAAACAATCATTAGTTTGAAGGCAGACAAATTGTCCAAAAAGTAACCTCACTTGACGAACGAGTAGTCGACGTTGCAACCAAAATTCGCATTTGAACTCAGTGTACACGAAACATCTTGCTGCCTTGGCCAAGGGCACCCGAACTGAAAGCTTGGAAAATTTGGCTGGCTGCAATTTCTTAACTCAAACCATCCTAACAATATAAAGCGTGAAAAAAATGCCAGTTTAAAAATAACTCAAATGAAGCACGAAAAATAATCAGTGAGCAAAATTTGATGTTTTTTAGCACGTTTCAGTCGCAACGAAGTGGCCTGCAAATGACCACATGCTTGACCAATGTTCAGCGCTTGCATGCATGACGCCAATGGAAAATTTTCAAAAATTGGCAATTGTTAGTCTAAAAAAGTTTTTTTTTTTCAAAAAAAAAATTTTTGCTTACCAGCTCGATTTGAGCTTGCAATAAAAATTCGGCGCAGTCGGCCGCTTTTCGCAAAACACCAAACTAGACTAGGTAAGTAACCACAGTCGTAACGCGTGGTAGGTGCTAGCTCTAAATTTATTTGATTTTCGAAACCCAGACATGAAATTTAGTGAGCGCACCAAATTTCAGCCCATTCGGCCAATTCGATGAGTAGTTACGATTTTTCACATACTGCCGAAATTGATCCAGATCAAAAAACGCAAGTCAGCCCCTTCTCAGTCCGGTCGTGTCGCGCACAGGCATAAACGATATCGGTCGCCCGGCGAGTTTTTGTAAAAAAGAGTTGGAGGTAAAATGTTGGATGAAAATGACTTTGGCTCATTATGCTTCGTGTCAGTTATTTGCAGTAAAGGCAAAAACTTAGTCAAAAATAGGCGCAAAACCCCATATTGCTCAATATCATTGTCAATTACCGTTGAAATTAGTATCTAGTTTAACGCCGAATAAAACAGATAACTGCTTATTTAGCAAAACATCAAAATTCACACGAATGGTTTTCGACAAAGCGAAAGTCTACACGTTACCCTTGGAGATCAGAACGCCACATTTAACAGATATCAATCAATTTTTTTCAGCTAATCAAAAGAGGGTGCGTGTCTTATCATATCGAACGGACAATGCTGAGACATGCGGAAGATCAAAACCGGTTAAGATAACTCGGAAGATAGTTCGGAAAAAAACTTGTTTTCAAGTTTTACTCGTTTTAGCAAAGTTAAGACAGACCAGATGGCTGAGTTAGCGTGCCTCAGTGAAATCAGCAAACAAAGCAGCAGCAAAGCAACTCGCAGTCCGCAAAAGTTGTTTATTCTTGCTCAAAGAATGGTACACGTGCTTGATTCCTGCTTCGAATCCTACAGTTTCCTGTCCTTTAGCGATCAGCCGATGTCCAATGCGGCTGTTGCGTTTAGCTTCACGAGTCTCTTTTTGCAGCTCGTGTTTTGCTTTTACTCCCGCCACGATTCCTTGACGATCAGCATCACTCGAAAATTTCGGCTCTTCGTTCGACGATGGCGGCAGACTGCTCGTTGTGCCCAAGTCGACATGAATTTCGACAAAGCAAAAACAACTACTGAATTATACACAATATAAAGAATGTCACAAAGGAAACTTTGAAAACCCAAGAGAAGCATTGAGTCGCAAACGTAGCCTGCTTTCGATAATAATCACATACTGAGAAAAACTGGCTTGATAATAGCGGTTCTAACTCGTGCCAATTGATGCAAGCTGGAGCGACGTTCGATTCCAGCTAACGCAGCAAACAAGCAAAACATCGTTGGCTGGTCTTTAGGGATTGAACTTTGCACTGCACCGGGGCTACCAAAGATGCGAATCTCTAGTTTCTCCTGCCATAAATAGTCAATAGCAAATTATGTAGCTGCTCCGCACAGAAACCCAGAAACTGTTCGTCAAGAGTGTGATAAACATGAACAGCTTAATGCATCTTGCCCGAAGCGCGTAGGGTGTAAGAAAAAAATAGCCTTCTTTCTGGACGTCGATTATCCCTATCCCCCGCAAGTCCCCCTCAACCGACAAAAGTTAGCGGATGACCAGAAGTATACAGTATATCGCACAGGGTTTCCCGCCCAAAGTGCGTCAAAAAAAGCGGCATTATTGCATCGCCTTCATTTCGCTGCTTGCGCCTGATTTAAGCCATATGCTGGATCATACAGCCAATGATTTTTCACTTCACAAGAAAAATCTTCTAAAAAAAATTAAAAAAATGCCAAAAAAATTTGGCGCTCATGCACCTAATTACTCCATCATAAAAATATTTTTTTAGTTTATTGGACGCAGCTTGACACGCTGAATCCAAAGAAATTTTGAGCTAAGCCCCCGAGCTAGTCATAACCACTTATGACAGTTCGATTTTGTGCTAAAAAGAGGGGTTTTTATACGCAAAATCTATTTGCGGCTTACCACCTTACCACCAACACCAGCTTATAAACAGCGCAAATAATTTGCAGCAAATAAGAAGCACGACATAACGTAAACCTAAGGTTAGAAAACGGTTTTCACTGCATTTGCTAGAAAGAACAGAGACAAAATGCGCGGGAACCAAAAGTGTTCTTTCTGCATGATCCAAGTCACACAGAAGATCCGGAACCAAGAACACCTCTTTGTAAGATTCTTTTGAAAAAAAAACTGAAGCATAACTTCCGACTCGGGAATCGAACCACTAACTCTGGGTTTCACAGGTAAGCGTCCAGATGTTTAGCCACCGGCTCATACGACTTGGCTGTCATAATACCTGAACTTATCCAGGTAAAAACACATGTTCTACGTCAGTGCTGTTCTATCCTCTTGCCATGTCGTACGTGAAGTGGATGCACAGCTATGCGGCTCCATCGCATAAGCCTGATTCTAACGAGCTTGCAATCGACTATTCGGTCGTGAGCGCTACGCATGCGTTGACAGCAGCAGGGTGGGACATCGTGAAAGCTAATACGACCTGTGATTAGAGCTTTTCGGTGTTCGCCCAAGCACAGTCGATTGTTCCCCGCGCCTGTGATCGTATGGTGAGAAATGAAATAAATAAAATTGCGCTCGGGTGCCGTGAATGGCAACGGAACGGTCGTCGGCAAAATACGAAAATAGTCGGCCGAGAAGACGAGCTTGCAGAGGTACTCAAGCGTGGCGACGTCGCGCGTGAAGAAGCCATAGCCAAGGCCGACACGCGAGATGCCACGTAGAGCGCCGTTGCAGCCGAAGATCATCATACGACCTGAAACGTACACAAGAAAAAAATCGATAAATGTCAAAAAGTCGGAGTCTCTAGCTCCTCAACCCTGAGAAAAAACTCTGCACGTACTTACAAACGCTCATCGGCGTATTTCTTAATCTCTTCGACCGATTTCTCTTGCTTCTCAACCTGAACGGCACGAAGGCCGACAGCATTGTGACCGAGAATGGCGCTGCGCAGATTAGTCTGAACGTTTTGTTTATGGAAAGCTCGGGCGGACCTCAGTGACTTCAGCTGCGGATTCGAATCCGCTGCTGAAGGAATTAGCTCATTATCTCAATATCTGTAGCGCTGTCAAGATCCAACAAAGACTCTGGTAAGATCCCGCACTTTGCTTTCCAATTGGCTGCTCAAACAGTCGTGCGGTTGGTCCTCAGGCGTCGACGAGATATTCTCGACTTGTGAAACGTAGGTGGGTTCCTAGATAAGTGAAGACATTGCGACGAATTGATTTTCTTCATGGTCTATACTGTTCACCAAAATGTCAATAATGCAAACTGATGACAGATAAAGCTTGGATGGTCTGCGGTAAAGCTCATTATAATTTTAATCATTCGATGAATCATATCAACTTGTTCTGTCGTTGTTGTAAATTACCATGATCCAAACTTCAGCGCAGATTATCAAAATTTTGTAGACCTTTGAGTTGCATAATAGACATTTTGATAAACTTTAGTGTAAGCCAGCGAAAAAGCAATGACATTTGATACGATTTACCAAAATTGTGATTTTTGTTTTACTCAGTTGAATATCAGGTCACAGATCATTAGGGTTTTGACGAACTTCAGTTGCACAATCGAAATTTTGACAAAATTTCAGCGTGCAGCATTAAAAATGATTAACGTTGATGCGATTCGTGAAGATTGCGATGAGTTTCGGTTTGTATTGTTGAAATTTTGACAGGGAGTAAAATGTCAGAGAGTGTAACGGCGATGGGGAATAAAACAGCGATGTGCCACCGGTTATACCGGCTTCCACAGACACTATACACGTGCTCTGTATAGTGCCAATGGAATTCAACACCACTGTTGATTTTCCACTTCTTAACTTTCGCCTTTGCAACCTACCGTAGTCGGCCATAAACACTATACGTGCTCTGTATAGTGTCCATTGTGATAAGCACTATTGTCGATTTTTCTGTTTTCAACATTCACCTTTGTTATGACTGAACATTACAATTCTAGAACGATTTTTTTTTCGAGTGAGCAAACGCAGAATCCGGGGTTCGCACAGAAATTTTACTAGATTTTTTAGCTCTACGGGGACTTAAATTTTTTCAGCCAGAGATGCCGAATTTTTTGACATCATAAAACAAGATTTCTCAACGTTATGCAAGAACTGACAAGTGAACTGATTGTTCCACGTGTTTGGCATGACAAACAGTTAATGATTCGCGGTGGATTACTCGTCGCGTTCTTCTTGTGAACTCACGACTACATGTCAAAGGATGGAATGACAGTTGCCACTAGGAGAACGCGGCGGGCGCTAAGAGTGCAAATGCTTGAATTTGTCGCCACTTCGTTTGGAAAATCTGTTAGCGTGAAGCCCGCAAGCGTGATTGCGTTTGTGGAGATTCTGGACGGAATGAGTATGTGTGAGGTGAGGTTGGCGAGTAGGATTCAGAAATAGATCTGGGGTAGCCTAGATATCCGTTGGATTGCTTGTGAATGACGTGTACTAACTGAAAATTGCTTATCTCTCACCACAAATAAATTCAAAAAATTTGTATACTTTATGTTTTGACGCGTTTCGGAGCTCATCGGCTGAAAGTTCAATTTTATCATAGCAGTGGTTCGAGACAAACTCGGATGCGCTTCGGACGAAACACTTCAGAGATTGAAACATCGTTTCGACGCTTTAAGGGACGTTTTGTTGTAATGTCGTCGGCGTTGCGAAGTTCCAAGAAACGGCGGCGATAGATTTTTAAAAGACGTTACAGACTATCTCTCTGTCGTTCGCGGTTGCGTCTAACTTCTTGCCAGAAAATCAAGGGTTATTGTTTCTAACGCGCTCACGACGTTCACAACGTGTCCTCGCTCCAGGACGTTTTGACGTATAAATTGATGCCTACAATTGCATATTTATCGATAGAAATTTTTGTCGGTGAACTTTCATGCATAGTGCCTGTTTGAAACGGCAGAGATGCCTTCGGTGATCTGGAACACAACGAATTTTTGACTGCTTTTAGAGTTAACAGAAATGTTTCTTTCGGGGTCTCAGGGCTTGCTTCAACCGCAGCGACAAATTTATTATTGGCTTTTAGTTTGCTGGACGTCTGCGCTGTAGCCTTTTACTCTTCAAAATTTCGCATTTAAAGGTTCTCGACAACGCAAAAAAGTGCAACAAATTGGGGGCTGAACCAAAAAGTTGCGACATCAAAAATGTATTTATAGTTTTAGTTTTTGCATCCTGCCAGATAAGCGAGCAAAGCGAGCGTAAAAGAAGGATGACTTCTGGTCATATTAGAAAAATCTTCCCATTCCCGACCAATCCCCCTAATCCCTTTCCGATCCTCTCAGCCAACAAAAGTTAGCCGACGTTGTGAACAACTTGCCAGTGTTAGGCGCCAACTTGCCAATGGTATGTGTGAACTTGCCAATGGTAGGTGCCAACGTCCAAGTCGTATGTGCCAACTTGTTAATAGTAGACGCAAACTTGCCAGTGGTGTGTTCCAACTTGCGAATTGTGGGGGTTCGGGGGAGAAAGCTCTTCAAAAAAAATTTCAATTTTTCTTTTTTTTTTTACAAGAGAGAGAGAGAGGAAAAACGCAGTACGGCGACAAATCGTGGTCTTTTTTTCTCTCTTGCTTCAAAAACTTATGTGCTGATGTTTTTGTGAAACGGCAGGATGCCTTTTCAGCTTTGCCGATTTACTTGTTTGTCTCACGACCGGCATGAGAGTGCGCGGCGATTAAAGCGCGTAATACACTTAGTTTTTCGTTTCATTGTACGGCGTTTTTCTGCATTTTTGTTTGAGCGTTTTCTGCAGGATCGTAACATCGTATGTCGTTCGTTTTTGTAAGTGTATTACGCACTTTAGGTTTGCTGTCCTGTTGTTTCTTACTCACGAGTCCGACGACAGACTTCGAGTAACCTTTGGCTCTGTGTTCGACGTTTTTCCAGGGCTTGAATTTTCACGCCTCGAAGCTAGCGCATACAACTGACCAGACGAGTTGGAGGGGCACACTTTCAAATCGTTAGTAAACAGCAAACTGATTCCAAACGCCTCACAAAACTCTTACCTGAAAAGAAAGCCTGATCATAATCAAATAATTTTTTGTATCAGCATGTGCATTACATAAGTAAATAAATATTTTTATATAAGAAGTATTAACAAGAAATAAAATATATAAAGTAACTAAATAAATATTATTTGAAGAGCTTAAATTATTAAAGATTCTCAATATATAAAAATATGTAAATACTCTGACATTCATTGCAGATTATTCTCGTTTGAATTTGTACAACTAAATGCTAGCAAAAAGTACATCACTGTTCCAACCTGTCAATTAATAAATTAGCAAAAGAATGCATTTGCGGAGTTTTGGTGTCGGCAACGAATAGCAATCAAGCATTTGAGAATGAGAAAATCGTGACCCCCGATCTCAATGGGCGGGCTTCCAATAGCGGCGAACGAGCAAATTCTCCACTTTGCATGCACCGACAGATCACAAATCTCTTTACAACTAGTGTACAAAGTTTGGACAAAAATCATGGTCCAAAACGTCGAACTCTTTTGTTTGAGCAGCGTCGCTGATGGCGGAACGATTCGATATTGTTTGCGGTTTTTGCCGATAATATTAAGCGCCATCAAGCAAGACGTCGAATAAAGTTTAGATGATCAAAAGTGAAGCTTCTCTGGCGTTGAGCCATCTTCGAGGGATAACTGACGTTGAGCTTATTGCTCACACGGGAACAGGAAAAGCCGAAATTGACGCTCAGTTTAAGGATATCTTGAGCGTCATTCGGGCTCAGCAGATGTTTCAAACGTTTGACTACCTTATTTCACGACATGCGCCGACGCTGTTAGGAGTTTTCGGTTTGACGGAAATAAAGCTGGTTAAAGTAGATGTCATGTGTGCGAACGGCGCCAACGGGCGGAATGTGCGAAATCGCTGCTATTTTCTGAAGCAGTGGCGCTCGGTCGAAGAGCTGGAGATATCTGTGGCAATTTTCCGACATGTCAGAACGGGCGGAAAGTGTTCTTGAGGAACTTGAGAATGATACGGGAGTTGCGGCCTAACGATGCGAAGAGTCTAAAGTTGATCGAGCAAGCGATCGCACAACTGAAGAGTTTGCTGACGTTTTCGGCGAGGTGCACGCCGATTATTTTGCCAATTTTTTGGAACGCGTTGGGGGAACTTTCGGAGATACAGTCGCATGAAATTACTGTCGCAACGTCGAAGAGTTTATACGAAGACAAAAAGGACTACATGAAATACTGGAAAAGCGAAGTGTGTTTTTTTTGTGTAAAGGTAAAAAACTAATTTTCACCAGTTATTTCTACAATACGAAAAATACAGAATTATAACTTGCATAATAAAAAGATTAAAATACCAATTTAAAACTTATAAAATGTTTATTAAAATAATTAAAAACTTATTTTAATTTTTTATTTATAATCATTTTTAGTTATTTTAAAACAAATTATTTTAATCTATTGACTCGTTCCCTGAATTTAGCGATTGTAATCTGATCTTCCAACTGTCAAGCAATGTCAATCTCGAACAAATTTGTCGACTTTTTCGCTCGAGATCTTTTTCACCGGCTGCTGCTTCAGCGCCGACTTCTAACGCGCAATGTGCCGAGTTTCCAGCCGCGTGGATTTTTGTAACGTTTTTATCCTTCATCTCTCGGGTCGTCCAAATTGGGAAGACTTTAGAGCTTACTCTCTGCGCTTCAAGTGAAAAAAGTTCACGTCGCTAACTGTCGACACGGAAACTGCGATTTCTGTTTTAATTGCAGCGTGTTCCTTTCCTCAAGCTTTGTTTTATGTGCCGTGTCGGTTTTGTCAGTGTTTCTTTTTCTTTCCCAATTTGCTTCCTCTTTTGTATGTACTAGCTAGTTTCAACAGTGATCTTGTTCTGTTTTCAGGTCCTGAGAAAGGTTTACAAAGTAAACCGAAACGTCGACTTATTTGTCTGTTTCGTTTGCGGATCGATAGCTCAAAGAATTTCTTTATTCAATACTGCGATTCCACTCGCACGCTCGACTCTACCATTACTACCTAAGAGTTTTCGAGAAGTCCGAATGCGCTCTCAGCTAGCGCTGAGTTAGAAAACGCAGAATGAACTGATACCAAAGCGATTTCGTGATGCCACTCTCTCGTAACGAGTGAACGTGTGGGATATTTGTCCAGTAATCAGAAAGCTCCGAAACCCACCAGTGATGCAGCTAAAGCACGCACTCACCCTATACAACAAAGCGGCACCGAGCAGCCTACAAAACTTTGCGTTGATCACTGTCAAAGAAAATTGGCAATTGACGGCGTTCGTCGTGAGTGTGCGGCTCATCGCATATAACGGTTGCAAAATCTATGTCGAGTACGTTGGCTTAAATAATCATTAATTAGCGTGAACTGGTCACGTGACGTCACGTGATGTCGGCAATGAACGCAAGACATTGTTGCAAAACTTGCGGACAGTACGTGAATTACGGCTTGACGATGTGAAGGATCGTCAGCTGATCGAGCAGGCAATTCAAAAACTCAAACGCATGCGGGTGTTTTCGAGAACGTGCTCTCCGATTATCTTGGCAATACTGCGGAACGCGCTGGCGGCATTTCCTGATATTGAGTCGCTTGAGATAGCTTTATCGACAAAGCTGAATTAGAGGCGTGGGTTAGAGTTTTGCGCCATACAGCGGAAAAGGCGGGTGTTCGTAGAGCGGACCTCACGGAAAAAGAATTGTTGAAACATGCGCCCGAAAGTAACAACGTGAAATTCGCGCATTTTTAATCTAACAGAGTTTTCTCCTATTTACCCTTTGGCGTTTAAGAATGGTGAAATAAACATGTTCATAAGTCAAAAAATGCATTTTACTACTGATAGTCAGGTACATTCGCTATGATAGTAAGCAATCAAACACGAAATATGAACAAACTTTTGTCACGTACACTTTACGCAATGTGTGCTCGTTTATTTATTTCGCTTTCTGCTTTCTTCAAAAAATAAAACGTCGATTGGCTTTAAACCGACCGTTAACTAATTATCATCGACGGGAAAAAGGCAATCTGTTACAAACACACGCGGTGCTCTCGGTCAACCTAGTGTCACTTGCAGCCTATCACTAAATTATGTCTTGAGCATTATTATTCTTCTGCTATCGTGCACACTGAAATATAAATAGTGGATGCGCGTTATAAAGTAAATGCGCGTCGGAAATCTTCAAGCATTTGCGCGACATTCTCTCTATACTTAGCCAACCCTTTTCTCAAGGCAGAAATCTTTTGCAAAACGACCTGCATTTGTTTGGGCAAAATTTCGATAGAACTTTCGTCACTTCTATCAGCTGTTACGCTGCTGCTTGCTGCTTCGACAGTTGCATTACACTCGCCTTGGAAGGGTAATTGCACAAAAAAACTATAATATAGATGAGCGCAAGAAAGCTCGCGCCTAGGTTAAGGCTCAGGTTTCCTTCAAGCGCTGCAATAAAGCCCTTCAAATTCATTGTGATATACTCTTCGACCACATGAAATTCAAGCTTTGCGAACCTCAGCGTCACAACGG
>JAQGBB010000145.1:0-25625 GCA_034691745.1 Prismatolaimus dolichurus
GGACCCCGTGCCCCCCCCCCCCCCCCCCGAAGATTATGGAATAAGGCCCAGAAAGTAAAGCATTATTTATGGCTACTTTGAATTGACGCTACTGCGCAACAGGATGCCTATTTCGGCACCGATTCTACATACGCGTTTTGGCATGCACACAGTTCAGAAAAGGGAAGTCACATATGCGTATGTCGAGGTCACTCTCGGCGGACTTCTCATCCGACGACGACGACGAACTCGCACAAGCATGCGGCGACGATAACGCTGAGGAGACGATCGATGACAAGAGGGACGCAGCAGCGCCTTCCGCTGCGGTCGCCGAACAGCGGCTACCTGAGCAGCTAGTAGGGCGCCAGTTGGAAATGCCCGTCGTCGAGGCGACGATCCTCACTGCGAGCTTAGATTGCGAGCAGCTTCGGGGCGCCTACGCGGACGCCTACTACGAGTGTGCGTCCATTCCGCGACGCATTTGCATCGACATTTCGAGTCGAGTGCGCAAGGTGCTGCTCGTCTTCTACGGCGCTAGCTTCGCGCAGCTGGTTGACGACGATCTGCAAGTGCTTTGCGTCATCGAGGTCCAACCGTCCATTAATGTCATCGACGACGAGAAGAAGTTGCTCGCGCGCACCGGTCATACGCTTAGCTTCTGTCGGTAAGGGGGCATCCACATCCAGATGAGGTCGAATGTCCCTTCTAGTCACCGCATCCATAGGGGGTTGCAATCCTGCTCAGCTGGACGATTTTGCGCAGGCTTTGGCTGAACGGAAATTTTGAGGCCGGAGCACCGCTGCAGCTCAGTATGATGGAAGGCGTCGAGGGATGCTCCGTCGACGAGCTCCTCTCGAGCGCAGCCAAGATGGTCGCAACAATGCCTCAGCAGTTGTGAGTTGAAGTGTTTATTTTCTCCGCCGGGCACGTCGACTCAATTTCCAACCAATGCACGCTTAGCTTCAAGCTCAAGTTGGAGCCGACGCAACGCACGTACGGTGGTGGTCAACTCGCGACGCCGCTCTCGCCCACCGACAAGTGCCTCGCCACGCTGTGCAACGCCTATGCAGAGATTCAGCGAACGATCGGCTCCATTGAAATGGAGAAGGCAGCCGCAGCGGCGCTCCTTGAGATGAAACAGATGCCGAGGGTACTTGGCACTGGTCTACGATTCGCTCCTCCATTCCCCCGCCGTTTTCTCTCGGGAGATTTTTGCTAAATCTCCCAACAGCTAAACAAGAGTTTGCGCTATAGAAAACATAAATGTGCTTTGCGCAACAGTGCGCAAAAATGCGCCTTTGCCACTATCGTGCGCTCTTGAAAATGCTACACAACGCTTTGGGCAATGCCATTGCCGTCTTTTTAATCGGCCGACGCGTGAATGCACGCCAGCGGCAAAGATGGTAAAAAACCAATTTTGCGTCATAAATTGCTCCGAAAATGCACTAAAAACCTCGTTTTTTTCTCTCTCAATAATGATGACTTTTGTCAAAAAAAACGCCAAGGAGACAGACTTGTTGCGGGCGTGCTTCGCAGTTGAGTATTGACAAGGTTTGAAAAGTAGATGTACTCATGTTCATTAGTTTCTCTCTCTTGGTTGGCGGATGGCCGTCACGTTTGGGCATTTTTTCCAACCCCCCACAATGCCAGGCCCTATTTGAGGTACTTTTTTCAGTGTTTTTCCTAAAACACATTTTTGTAAATATCGATATTTTGCAAACCTTTCCAAAAAATTAAAAATGATCGAAATTTTTTTGACATTTCTCAAAATAGTCGCAATTTTTAAGACTAAACGATACCCATCAGCAGTCACTCACTCAGGAGGATGTCTTGCGCGAAAATATAAGGGGGTGGGGGGGGGGCGTGTAATGCGCTGGAGTGAATGGAGAACACTTGCTGCTCCGTTTTTTCGACGTAGGTTCAACGACAGATAACTGCGGTTGCGAAATTCATGGCGTGGCGATCGATGAGCCGGTCGCTAAATGTCTGCGAAATCTGTGCAACCGAGCGCGACGACACGTGGGCGTTGGCAGCTTGCCATCACTGGTTCTGCAGGCGGTGTTGGTTCGACTACCTCTGCATGCAAATTCGGCAGGGTTCTTACAATATCCAATGCCCGGTACATTAGCCACACGCTTATCAAGTGCAAGTATTTTCGAACAAGAAATGAAATTTATGAGCTAAGTACATTTTTTCGCGAATTTTTCGCGTATTACTGTGCGAAGTACAAGTTTGCTAATGTTTACCGTTTTTATTGGAACCTTTTTCCGCTTCTCACATTATATTTTCCCCTTAATTACGAAATTTTTTTTGCACATTTAAATTTTCAACTAGTTTCAAAGGGTTACAAGCGTTTTAGGTCAATTTTTGAAAATCAGATTTTTGAAATTTAATTTTTAATGATCTTTCAAATGTATAAAATTCATTTTTCAAAATATATTCTTTTCATTCTTAACTCAGTGGTTTTGAAAATCAATTTATTAATTTATTTGAAATTATTCTATTTGAAACGTTCGTTTGGAATTTATTATTTTTTTTGAAGTTATTTATTCGTTTTGAAAATTAATTCGTTTTTGATACTTTAAAAATTAATTGTTGGAGCTGCAATATCTGACAATGCGGCAATTTCGAATTGATGGTTAACAATTTTTAATATTCATCTCGCTATTGTTGTTGGGTGTTAATTTTTGTAGGCGTTTGAGTGCCAATCTGGACTCAACTACGATCTGCTCTGTTCGGTCGTTCCGCTGCCAGTTTGCCGAACGTACGCGAACGTCGTTCGTGACGCGTACATTGAGAGTCATCACAACGAGATGACCTGGTGCGAGAATCCAGAGTGCACGCGCATCGTGCGCTTCAGAAAGCCCTCCTCGTCACGTGACGTCGACGTTGTGCTCACGTGCGACCTTTGCGCCTTCACGTGGTGCTCGACGTGCAGGGGAGAGCCACACTGGCCGGCCACGTGCGATCAGGTCCAATTGTACTTGGCCAAACTGCAACAGCACGGTGCGCTTTTTGCCAACTATTTTCACTTTATTGTCTGTCAAAAGCGATTTCGCAGACCTATGATAAACGAAACTAAAATGAAGAGTAAGTGAAACAGAAAACCAGAAATAAAGATGAATCAAAAAAGAAAAAATATGCAAAAAAGCGATGAGTAAATGAAAGCGAAAATGATGTTTTTAAAATATTTACTCTAATAATATGCATAGTATATAGTTTATATATACTGTATTATACGTGTTATATATATTGTTATATAATGTTTAAATAATAATAAGATACAAGCAAAAAATAAAGGTAAAGGAAAACAGTAAAGATAAAATAAGCAGATAATTAAAAGCGTTGAGTTAATAATAAAAGTGAGAAGTTGTATTTTCACCTTCACATTACAAATGAAAACGAAGACTAAATTCCGTTAATTCTCCCTAGTACAGCACCACAGGCCAGTTAGAGGTACGCGATGAACTGGTTTTTTCGGTTCGTTGTTAGGCAGGCTACAACCGGCCAATGGTCCTGGTAGCATTGTGTAAATGAAAGTTTCCGGTGACAGCGAAAATTAATAATGATAATAGTTAATAAAGAGAAGAGAGTGTAGTGAACTGTAGTGAATTGTAAAAATTAAAGCTCTTATTTATATTGTGAAAATAAAAACTAATAAGCAATTAGCGAAAAGACATTTGATTTTCGATCTGTCGTCGATCAATACTTGCAAGTTTTTCAACATTTTCAAGAAGATTTCACTGAAAAAGATCGTTTGAAATCGAAGCAGTTGTTGAGACAATTTTTGACAAAACTTGAAAAGCTCGTTTAAAACTTGTCAACAGGAACAAGATTTTTTAACTTAAAAAGCTGAAATAGCTCTAAAAAGTAATTTCTCATGTTGATCTTGAGCAAAACTTGAATTATGTATGGACGCTTTCAGGAAACGAACTACCGCAACACAACGACGACAAGCTTATTCGCAACGTAAACGTTAAGCGCTGTCCCCACTGCCGCCTGCGCATGGAGAAGGGCGAGGGCTGCAATCACATGACATGCCGTTGCGGAAAGTCGTTCTTGTGGACGGACCCGAAGTTTGAGGTCTCTCTTTGCTGCTGTGTGCAAAAATTTTATTTTATGTTAATTAAATTAATTTTTACAATTAATAATTTTTTATTTTTCATAATTTTGTTTTATGAAAAATATCAAATTTAATATCTTTCATTGATTTAAATATTAGATTTTGAAAAATTATACCCTAAACATTTGAACCTTTTTAATCATTTCGTCAACTTTGTTTTGCTATTAATTTTATTATATTGCTGCATTTTATTTCATGTAATATTTTGTTTTCCAATTAACATTCATAGTTCCTGTGTGTGTGTGTTTTCAATATTTTAAAATGAAAATTCGTTCTTTGCTGCCTTACAGAAAGTTCGGCTATTGCACGGGAATGCAAAGCGTCGCATCCCCCTGGATATATACGCAAAGTGCGTCACACATCGTCACCAGCTCGACGCTGCGCATCTGATGGAGACGGAGCGTCTCTTTCACCTCGGCGTCGTCCAAGCGAGAAAGATGGCGGCCGTGTCGGCCAAGAGGGAGGTGGCGGCGCAGCTACGTTCGGCCGTTCGTCTTGATAACGTCGGCGAAGAAGCCAAGACGTTGCTACGGGCTTACCAGCAGGTACGCTTGAAGAATATGCTGCGCAACAGCTTTAAATACGCGCAAATTATTTTGTTTATTCATTCATATATTATATATTAAAGAAATATTGAATAATATTAACATTATATTTTATTATTATTAACATGAACATTAATATAAATATATATAACATACAATAAATATTTATACTTTTATTTTGAAAATTAATTTGAAAAACCCTTGCAGATTCAGGAACGCATGGACTCACTGTTTGGTGTACTGTAGAGAGGGAGAATGGAATCAGATGTGCCCTAGGCTCTTCCTTGTGGGGACGGGAGAAGCACGTGAATTGGTGAAAAGTATATAAAAAATGAGGCGTGGCTTGGCTCGGCGCCATGTCTTTTTGACAATGTTGGGGCTTTGGTTGCCCAGCGCCGTCCGGAGTTGGATCAACGTCCGTCTCAAAAATATACCTTCCTCCTTCTCCTGTCTTGCCAGGTGTTGCAATTACTGAATAATTTTTAGATGAACTACATTCTCGAGTTTACATTTGTCTATGCCTACTTTGCCGAAGGCGCTCATGTTGAGGAAGAGCGCATCTCGCGTGTTGCCAACCTCGCTCTCCATCTCTCGATCGCTCTTTCGCGCTTTTCGCAGGTAAGCTAATGCAAGCAAGTTGGTTCATTTTTCGACGCCTCCGCGTCAACTTCTCATGGGACAACCCGCTCCCCCCCCCCGCCCCCAAGAACAATCCTATGGGCCGCTATATACCTAGGCTCGGCACTGGGATGAAAATGGCACTGGTGCCTCGGGCGAAATGGATAATCTTTTTGGGGAAAATTTTCGGGAAAATAAATTGTTTTCATGAAAAAGAAACAATTTTTTACTTGGAAAACAATTTATTCAGGAAAAAAGCATTTTTTCGGAAAATAAATTTTGTCAGGAACGGAGAAAAACGGACAGTTTCAACGAAAAAAGCACTGTTTACGGAAAACAACAGTGTTGCTTTGGGGAAGCTGCCGATTTGCCCCAGCGGGGGAAAGGTTTTCCTGGGGATCCCCGGTGGGATGTCCAGCCTAGCTGTATCCTGCGTCAAAAGGGCATATGTGGTTAAGAATCTGAATTTTCTGCATGGTTCGTTTATAGTGAAAAAATGTTGTTTTGTTTTTCGATTTTTTTTGTCTCAGATCTGCGCCGAGGGTGACGGTGAAAAAACGCGCGTTGCCATTCGCATACTATACGACCAGTTCAAGAGGCTTGTCGACGGGATTAACGCTGCAAAACGCTGAACCTTGGCCGCTTCGCTCCGCCCGTACAACTTTGCGAGAGAGGGGACCCGTCGCTTTTTTGCACAAACCTCATTGAGATGGCGGGACGCAAACTGGAACAATGCTTGCCAGTCATTCATGCTCTCTTGCTAAGGGCAGTGCGCAACTGTTGTGTCGCCTGTAAACTGGTAACGTTTGCGATGCTCGCTTCATCTAGAGCCCGAACCCTAAAGACTGACCCCAACTGAGGGTCACCAAGTCAAGCTTTTTCGTTAAAATGTTAGCTAACTGTGAAAATGTTTGCTGAAAATTAACGTTCTTTCGTGAATAATCGAAAACCGAATGATGCATTTTGAGAAGACACCAACTCGAATCCGCACCCTAAAGAGTGGCCCCAATGGGGCTCTATAGCTTCGTCCGCAAGGTGTCAACGTGTTTTTGATAAATTGTCCAATCTCATTGTAGAGAGGCGTAAGCGCTCTTTCGCGCTCGTGTCGGGAGAAAAACTAAAGAGAAGAGAGTTGTTCAAATTGTTGTGTCAAAAGGAAGGTGAAAAATTCTCTGAAATTTGTGCAAAGGTCTAACAGGAAAAGATATCTTTTGGTTTATAGACGAGTGGTCGGAAATGGAAAATTTAATTAGCGAGGAAAGATTATTTAGGCTATCGGAAAGATCTATTGACGTGTCTTTGAGAGCGCTCTCGTGTCTCTGTCTTGCATCTCTGCGTCGCTCGTTAGTCCGATTGCAGTTCCAGGAGCGGCTCTCTCATGTCTCTCTCTGACTCGTTTCTTTCTCGTTCTTTACTTGCTAAACGTCTTTCTTATCAGTGTCTGCGTGATATGTCTGGATTTGCATCTGTGTACAGCTCTTTGCTGATGACGTTTCTTTTCGTCTCATATTCAACGTCGTCATTCAGAGGTGTGTGTGTCCGTATACCGGTGTCTTTTCTCTTGGATCGGTAAAGGGATTGTACGGAGGTCGCGTTTTACGAGACGCCGGGCGGGCGGGCGACGCGGCAGGCCTTCAGAGGCTTTGAGATTCGTTGTGCTCCGAGCGGGGCGGCCTTTCACGGCGGGCGCTCCGGCATCACACGCTGCGACGCATTCTGTTGGCATGTTTTGACCAAAGTTTGACGTCACTTTTATTACCACTTCGGTGTGCTGTGCACAGTGTTTTTACTGGAATTAATACTGAAAATAAGTTCACTTTCAGTACGCCAAAATTAATTTTAGCGCTAAAACTGATAAAGTTAGAGCGCTAAAAGCTTATTTTCAGTACAAGCCTCAAAATTGTTTTCAGTGCAAACGCGTTTCAGCATGACTTGATGAATTTCATTCTCATTTTATTTTCTTAAAAAGTCGATTTTATTCGTGAATGGCAATTTTTTAATATATATTTTTTTTTTAAATTTTATACTCATGGTTTGTTTGCCAAATGATTTGATACACTAACCGTATTTGCTTCAACGTTTCTTTGCGTTTTGGCTCAGCCCATCTTAATGCGATTTATTTTATCGATATCTGAAAATTGTTCTGAAAACAATACTGAAATTATTTTTAGTTTCAGTATAAATTTGAAGTGAAAATGAATTTTAGTTTTAGTGTGACGAGCCCAGTTTTAGAAAAACGATACTAGTAAAAACATCAACTGTGCGCTGTGCCCATCATAACGTGGTATGCAAAATTTGAAAAACTCGATCTATTCACATGCTTATATGGGGGCTTTCCATGAAAGACGTCCGCAAAAAATTTGAATTTTTTACCCCCTCCCCCTGTCCGCAAAAGTTGCCTACCTCCATGTGTCAAAATTAACGTTGTGTCCGCAAAATGGTCCAAAATCCCGACCCCCTCCCTCAGGCGGGCGTCAAGCAAAAGTTCTGATGGGCCCTGCGGCCGTGTGAGAACGCTCACTGCAGACAGGTCTGCATCGACGTCGGATGGACAACGGGCTACTGCCGCAATATCTGCTGCTGCTTCAGTCTGTAATGATAAATTGAACGCAAACGATGCCTGTTTTGCTGCGATTGTGCCTGCGCCACAGTGATCATATTACAGATAGATAGCCAGGTCTTCCACGGGTCCCGAAAGTCCCTAAGTTACGGTCACCGAAAGAAGAAATGATGGCTCATTCGGATTCTTTGAGAGATTGCGCTTCGAGCAGTTTGCGCTTGAGTGTACTTCACTGATAATTGTACGTAGATGCTTGTTATGTATAGGCAATGAGAATCATGCAGGCGGTATTTAGTTGTCTTTGCAATAAGACAAGCAAATCCTAAGCGAGCAGTTGTCCCGTTTTCTCAGCCAAAACGGTCTCGAAAAAGTCCGAAAAATTTCATTTTGGGAAATCTGTGGGAGGCCTGGATAGCTCATTTTCAATAAAGTCTGATTAAGCGTAAAGGGGTCATCCATAATCCGGTAGGGGAAGTGGGGTCGCAAAAAAGTGACGAACATTTGGAGGGGGTCCGGCCAAAGGTTACGTAGCCACTTTTGGTGACTTGAAAGTGCAAAAAGCCCTCGCGTGTTGTTGTCAACAGGACTGCGTTCCCTGACCGTGATCCACGTTTTTTCATGGAAAGGCGCGTACCGGTTAAAACTCCTGCTCTCTAAAACTCATATTACCTCGTTTTTTCTGGAAATAGTGTATAGTATCTATGTTGAGCAGTTGTGTTAAGTCGAAATTTTTCTGAGAGACACGGGTGCTATCCATAATGGCCTCCAAGCCTGGACAGTATGAGTGAAGGCAGAGTTTCTACACTCAATTTATCGATGCTTTTGCATGTGCACATCCGCTTTTATTAAAACAGAAGAGTCAAGCTGAGGCAAATGCGGTTTGGAATTCAATAAAGAAAACCTGTTGCATATGGTGCCGATGCCAGTTTTGACAACTCTGCATCAGATCTTTGCGGGAATTGGACTTGAGCAGGAGAGCGATGATTAGACTGTGAACTTAAGCTCGGCTGTTGCAGAAGAGCATTGCGCTCTTTGGATCTGATCGTTGTGGTAAATCGCAAGCAATGACGTTGGCGTGCGCGCCTGTTCCGGGGGGAGTGGTCGGAGCAAAGGTTACGTAATTATGTTCGCGTTCTGGAGGTGGGTCCGGCCAAAGGTGACGAACGGTGACATCGGGTAGGGGGGTCGAAAATTTCAAATTTTTGCTTTACGTAATTGTTGAACGACCCCTTAGTTCCGTAGCTCAGTTGGTGAACGCGTCTGTCTTGTAAACCGAAGGTCGTAGGTTCAAACTCTGCCTATAGCAACAAGTTTTTGCATCTTTTTCTTTTTGCTTTATGAAGCAAGGGACGTTGAATTTTTTGTCGAAAATCTGTTTTTGAACTCGGTAAACCGTTTCGTTGGCGTTAGTGGGCCTCGAGGATCGGTAAGTCTGACTTGTTTGGGATTTCTATGAATTTGCAGCATTCAGCCCGCAGCCAATGTATGGACGCCTGCAACGCGAAATAGTGGATTTTGTTTAATTTTGGTAGGAGGATGACCCATTGGGTAGCCCTGCTTTCCAATTCCCAAATGTCAACTCTCGGGGGTTGCAAAAGTCTACCCGACGTCCGCGAGACATAAGCCAAACAGAAACCAGTACCGCAACGGTAATACATTCTACCATTCCACGTTGTCTATACATGGAAACGCATGTAGCACAAAATTTGTAGTGTGTTCAGAAAACGAGTCGGATGTACTAATCCTCGAGGCCCACTGACGTGTTTGCCAGTGGGCCTGCAGCCACTAGTTCACACGCACAGAGACGTGCTTGCCACAACGCTCATCGCGAGTTTTCTCGGCTGTTGAAGGATGTTTTTTTCGGCTTTGCCGATTTACTTGCATGGAAGACCCCTAGCCGTATTGTGTTAGTTTGAACAAATCGTTTCGACATTGGTCGAGTCTGCAAAGTGCGCCTTTGTTTTGCAAGTGCGCTATATTTTTGTGTGTTTGGTTACAAATTCAAACCTGATTTTGACCAAAAACCAGTCGTCGTATCGGGTTTTTTCGCGCCCAGATCGACTCGCCGTGGTCGATTACCCCAGAAAAATGCGATTTCGACTTGTGTGTTGTGAAATAAAAGTGGATTCTGCGCCTCCAGAGCCATTTTTCGTTGGCGGCCACAGCTTTTGACCAAATGTTTTTTAGAATCGGGAAAATGTATCACAATTTCGGACTTTTTGGTCCTAAAGAAAATTGAAAAATTTCAGAAATTTTCTGTTTTTGGGGACCAAAAAGTACACTCGATTGTCGGGTATGATTTGTATCCTGGGCGTTAAATTGACTTTCGTACTTGGTCTAGCTAATTAGAGAATGAAGAAGATGAATCGGTCATGCTACATATGGATGAACTTGGTACGATAGCCAGATTTGCCGAAACGAAATTTAATTGCCGGCGAGAGCCTTGTCGGTTGGTTTTCGTGTTCTTTCGACTACGTGTTCGTTAGAAACGATTGTAAAGCTTGCAAGCGTCGCTCAAGCGGTAGGCTGAACAGAACGTGCAAAGGAAGATTTCTACTTGCAGACGAGCAATACGCACGCCTAACTAGATAATGCTAGCCGAAAAATTCTACCGCGTATTTGATGATGCACTCTTTTGGCATAGAACGAATCACGTGCATAAACTTTCACTTTGCTCGCCAACTTTCGCTGATGCAAACTGGCGAATTTCACTCGTAGTGTTGGCCTGCAATTCTGCATAAAACGCTCAACGTGTATAGGGTTCAAAGTTGGCATGACGTAACACAAAGCTGGCGTGCACGAACGATCTATGACGCTTATCAAACGCTTATCAAAAGGCTTTACAAAAACCTGCCGCTATGCTTCAAGTTGCTGCTGATACAGCTAGCATGTCACGCCGTGTCTTTTAAAAACCTTTTACAGGACTGCCAAACGTATAGCAGTTTCAGTCAGTTTCAAGCATACGTGATTTCCATTTTACGTACACGCCAAGAACGATGGCTGTCGAGCGGAAGATTGCCCTCATGGGCTTCCGTGGCGTTGGTAAGATCGATCAATTTTTTTCAATCGACAACTTGCGAGTTTCTCATATTTCGTCGCTGGTACAGGCAAATCGTCGTTGACCATTCAGTTTGTGGAAGGCCACTTTGCCGATGCGTACAATCCGACGATTGAAAACAGTAAAACCGTGTTAATTCAATTTTGTTTCAAAGCTACTTTTTGCGAGTCTCCTTCAGCTTTTCAACGGCTCTACAAGTTTGGCAACAAGGAGTTCATGCTGAAACTAGTGGACACTGCAGGCCAGGTCACCGGCTGTAAAACCTTTCGAACGGGTCTTAGAATTGCAGGTTCGACCTTTTTCACTAGGACGAATATTCGCTTTTCCCTCGAAGATGCTCGGTGGATGTGCATGGATATGTTCTCGTTTACGCAATAAACTCGAAACGCAGGTAAAAATGGTGTTTTAATGCCCAAAAGAACACAAGTAAATAAAAAAGCCGAAAAAGGCAACTTCTGGAACATGTCGTTACAGTCCACTGGCCATACATTCTTCTTCAGACACCGAATTAAGCATCGTGCACCTTTGTATAGAAAGAAAAACACAAAAAAGTTTGTGTGCGGCCGGGGATCGAACCCGCGACATTCTGTTCGTCAATGCATTGCCCATTGATTTTGACCACGATATTGCGATGTTCAAAAGCTGTTTTCGACTGGTCATCCTCATGGGCTTGAGTCCGACTGCCCAAAAGTTGTTCCCTTGTTCTCAGCTTTCGAACGATATATAAACAAATCGCAGCGTTGCTTATAGTGCTCAACATATCGTTAGCGGTCGATGAGGAATGCCGATCGAAAAATTCGGAGTGCGAACGGCCACTCCCCTACTGCACAGACCGCTAGGAACATCGGAAGGCGCTGAGAGTAGCAAAAGGACCATCAGCGGATCATGGAGATTCGTCTCAGTGTTGAAATTTTTAAAATTGGTTGAGAAAAACTAAAGTTATCGCCCGGATGCACGGACTCACACACAAACGACCAGGTAGCTACCTTTACTTACGCGCTGCGCGCTCTAGAAGTTGCTAAAACAAAAGAAAATGCAGATTTTGGCTTGCGGGTGATTTTTGAATCCGGCAACGACCGAAGCGAGGGAAAAAGAACTGACGCATACAGGTCAAATTTTGAAAACCCCCAACTTCCCCCATTCCCAATTCCGCAATCCCCCAGCCCACAAAAGTTAGCGGACAGCGTGCGCAACTTGCTCATGGTAGGCAACAACTTACCAATGGTAGGTGACAACTTGCCAATGGTAGGTGACAACTTGCTAACGGTGGCGACAACTTGGCAATGGTAGGCGTCAACCTGTCAATGGTAGGTGACAACTTGTCAATGATAGGGGTTTGGAGGAGCGAGGCCCCAAACAAGAGCGAGGAAAAGACTGGTTTTCCACAGCACTACCACAGACAAATCGTATTCTACGCTGTCTTTCTTATTTCGCAAACGTCTGCGCTCGTTTTCTTCGTTTTCGTCGGATGCCTTTTGGCTTTGCCGGCTCACTTGTTAGACTGCCGTTTCTTTCAGGTTCCGAATAGGCTCGCAGAACTTCTTCTCATATTTTTTCTCTTTCCCACCAGGGTCGGACATGTTTTTTGTGGTTTTGAAGACTCAAAGCTGGAAGACTGAAAATTTTCCTTTTCATTTTTTCCTTGAAAAATCACTAACTGAAACGTGACATTGTGTCATAGTTTCACAGCAGTTGCCATGTTTAAATTTTTCATTTCTTACCATTCCTTTTCCGACAGTTTTCACTTTTATTTATGCACAAATTTAGCTTTGAAGTGTTGCAAGCCCTATACGAGAAGATTCTCGACAACCGCGGTGGCAGCGTCGTCCCGGTCGTGCTCGTAGGCAACAAGTCAGATCTCCACATTGAGCGGTAGAGCTGGAGAAGTTCGGTATCTCTGTTCGTTTCAGGACGTCAAATACCTACTTTTTTAGCGAAGTATCAAAGGAAGTGGCGGCCGAACAAGCACGGAGGTGGAAGGGCGTCTTCATCGAGACGTCTGCGAAAAAGAACACGGTACGCAACGAAGCACAGCTTTCCGTAAAATTAGTGGATTTCACAAGACATTGGTAGTAGTAATCTAAAGGCACAGCGGCTGAGCAGAGTCTGCTTTTAGCATGTAACCGACATCTTCGACAAGATCCTGTATGAGATCGAGAAGGCAGCAGGAAACATTGGCGCGGAGACCCATAAGACAACTTCGTGTAGCCTATCGTAGATGTTTACTCCCCACGCCGAGCTCTTGTCCAAAGGAAACCTCTAATTTTATCTGCTGTACATTTGTTTATAATTATGCGTACATTTTGCTAGATAAACCATCAGTGTTTTTAAATAGTAGAACATTTTTAGGAAGAATAACAAAATTGGAACCCCTCAGTTAGAAACGCTGCACAGCATACTTGCAGTGCTTTGAAAGAAAAACGAAAACAAAACCACCCAGTCGTTTTTGACCGGTTTTTTTGGAAGGAAAAGAAAACACTTTGACCTGCACTGTACCTTCTAATTTGTTTGAAATTTTCAAATTTTTTTTATCGATTTTTCACTTTTCACTTTTTCGAGTGGGGCCGTACATTTATGACTTCACGGAAAAAGTTGACTTTTTGCACTATCCTCCTCCCTACGTCACGGTTTTTTCTATACTTACAATCATATTCGCCAGATTCCCTCCCTCCCCCAAACCGGGACGTCATAAATGTACGGCCTCAGTCTGAACTAGCTGAGCGTCGCACAGTCTGCTATGCATGTAATCAACACCGAGTTTTGACAGTTTGCGCAGTCGCGTTGCGAGGCGACAAACGTTTTGATTCTTACGGTGTTTTCACTCTATCACCAACGCGCGGAAAAATGTAGAACATTTTTCTACTAATGTCATTCTTGGTATTCGCCGGTGACGCACAGAAAACGCTCAGTTGGGCGAAATTGTGCGTCGCTAAGACGGTCACAACATGCTCCGATCTGTACGCTCTTGCTTGTGAAGCCTTTCCTGATGATCTAGTACGTTATTCGCAGCTTGTTGCGCTCAGGCGCCAGAAGAGCATACTGCCAACAGCGGCGAATCCGCAGACGGTGCCGCTATAGTGCATTCACCTGCTCGCGAACCTCTTCGGCAAAGTCGTTGACTGTATGCAGGTAAAAGGCGTCGATCCGAAGCGGAAAATGTATTTGATTTGTATATGTATTTGTATTTTGCGCAACGAAGATGGCGTCCAGAAAATCTGAACTTTCAGGTGCTGGAAATGCGAATCGTCTCTGCGCGGAAGCAGCGTGCGGTGGGCTAATCGATACGCAGCGTGTGTCCGTAGATGCATCTTTGTAGACGGAGGCTGTTGCTCAGAGTAGGTCCAATAAATTTTGCATACAGTGTTTCTAAAGTTTAGAGTATAGTTTTTCCGGGATTCTTTTCCTCGATTTTTTTTTCAAAAAAGCAAATGCCGCGATTTTTCCGCGACATAACATTTTACCTTATTTCACACAAAAGGCTAGCAAAAAAACGTTGTTTTCACACTAGGTACACTCACTATGTCTTTGCAGTAGATACGCTTACAAAATTTTGTGTCAACAAACTGTTTCAAAGAATTATTTTTATAACGCAGAAATTCTCAGAAAGGGTCTTGGCAATGCCAAAACTGATAAAATTGTGCAATCTTACCGGAAAAGTAGAAAATTACGCGATTTTTGGCGTTTTTCTCGAACGTCAAATTACGCGATTTTTCCGCGGTCGTGGAATCGCGAAAAAATCTATTCTCTAGTTAAGTTCAGATAGCTTAACTTTAATTCGCTTAGATGCAGCATCGACGAAGCTAGCGTTTCACCGGCGAGACATTCTGCTTATGAAAGCTGCAACCACGACGTTTACATCGCTGCGAAGAAGGACATTCATTGCTCAGTGTGTAAAAGACCATGGGCAAGGCTAGAACGCTTTGTGTTACTGCATGGCGCTGCCGTATGACAATCGTTGGTTGGAGGCACAAAAATACTGCACAATATATGATTCTTTCAATTTCCAGAAAAACAGCAAAAAATTGCTTTTCGAGAAAACGTTTTCACCCCCTTTTTATGTCACGCTTTTTGGGTGAATTAGTGCTAAAATACATTGCATGAAATAGGATGAAAAATTGGGGATAGAAAAAGAAGTCCAAAATATATTGGCGATGCTAGGGATAAAAAGGATTAAAAGTGGGAGACAGTACTAAGGATAGAAAAATCAAAAAGGACATAAAGCGATGAAGTCCAACTTAAGGTGGTATGGCGGATAACCACATTTTTCACATTTGTTTAGTAAACTTCGTCGCAAAAATCTGAAAAATTTTATATTGTTGCAGTTTGGTACCCAAGTAAGATTTTGACAATTGCTTTATTGCAGCTTGCAAACAACGAGTGACAAAAATGCATTACGTAGACCTATCGTTTGATAGGCTTTTTGACCGAGCGCTATAGACACTATATGTCTACAGTAGGCTTGAAGTGTCTCTGGCGTGCGCAGTGCCCCCGATGTTGCATTTTCTATCGATGCAACTTTGCAAAAATGCTAGCAAATTTAACTGACAGAAAGACGTTTTTGCAAATAACATGCGGAGCGTACGTGCTGTGCACGCAGAAAATACATGTGTATTAAGTTGAAATTTTGGCTAGAAGAAGTGTCAAGAAAAAAGCATGTGTTATTCGCCCTAACCACCTTAAACAAACCAGCAAAACATCTTGCAGTGTGCGACAGCGACGGAGTTTTGTCTATGTTCCAAAGTTGAAAGATGTTCGGAACTTTTGTCCTTTTTTCGCAGTTTTCTCAACAGTAACACCAAGTTTGCAGTTTTCTCCACAATCCGCTTTGACCTCGACGAAAAGAAAACATTTGTAAACGAAGTGGTGGGAAAGTACGTGCATTGTGTTCTCAAATTTTACTTCGCAACGACGTGATTAATTGAGCGGTAAAATTATAATGTCTATTTTCGACTAATTTTGAAGTCTGACTCCACGTCGACTGTTGTGCCAGATTCTCAGCACGTCTGTTCAAGTGCGCTATCCTTCTTCAAAGGCGCGAAGCCGTCGCGTTGACGTAATTGAGAGAGGTGTAGGAAGAAGAGTGTCTGCAAAATACAAACGAAAATAATGATTGCGATTGCACTTTTGCCGCACACTATAAGAGGAAAGTATACCTCGTTTTGTACAAAGCAAACAAAATGCCAGCAACTTTTCGCTTTTCTTTCGAAGACAAGAGGCTATAGCGCTGCGACTCCTAACACCCACAATCACGCGGCAAAACAAAAAATGTTTGTCCACACTAAATTTCATAAAACGTTAGAATCAAGTTTTGCTAATTTTCAATTTATTCCTAAGAATCTCGCAGCAGAAGTTTATCGCATTTTATGTCTTGAATGTGCTGCTAATGGAAGTTATTTTCGCAGGAGACATGCACATATGACGTCGCGAATGGAGGGCTTCCTGAAAGTGGGCGCATGTGCAAAAAGTGTGTTATAAGGCGAAAAAACGACGTGTGAAAGATGTTTTAAAATCAACTTCTGTCGTAAAGGTCCTCCATAAAAGACGTCCGGCCGTAGGGAGGGAAAGGGTGGGGACTTTTCGGACATAACGTTAATTTTAACAAGTTGAATAGACGATTTTTGCGGACAAGGGGGCCAAAAAAATTCAAATTTTTTTAGGACGTCTTTATGGAAGATCACTAACATCACGCATCTATAATGCATGCATTCTGCAAAGCACGAAAAATGAGAAAAATAATGCAAAAATATTGATCGATGCAAACAATTATTTTGGTGGATTTCAGAAGATGCTGATGGAGAAATGTGCGTATGACCACTGTCAAAATGGAAGCGCCTCAGTGAAGAACTGAATTTCACATTTTCTGAAACTGCCCTTTAAAAACATACCTTCACTTTATTCTCGTCGAATCCGTTCTCCAACGCCAGAATCTCGATCACGCTCGGATCCGGATTTCTCGTCCCGAACTTTCGAAACTCACTCCTCAAAAATCGGACCTGGTCAAGTCGAAGGCCCACTTCGATCGCCATCGCCTGACTCTCCTCCTCCTCGTTCGTCGCCATCCCCTACTTTGTTGCTCGTCTAAACGAAAGTCCACACCAAAGAGAAAGGAGGTAATGTCACGATAAGGGGCGCAGAACGTCGCCGTCAAAAGGAGCGGAACACACACACACACACACCATACGGTTTTTAAAACGATCAGAAAATCAGCGGGTGCACGTTTCTCGCACAAAGCGAGGCGAGGGCGACTCTCTCGACGTACAAAGTGAGTTCGACTTTGGTAGACGCCAGCTGGCTGCTGTCGTCGAGAATAAAGACAACTTAGTTTTGAGAGAGAAAACTGCAAAATTTTTCGTTCGTGCTGCGCGGGACCACCTCGGTGAAAACGGACGCGTTTAAAACGTTCTAGTCTACCTGTGCCGCAAAATAAACACATGCATCATGCGTCGACGGTTTCAAGATGTCGGAAACGATCGCGCGACGGATTCAAATTTCGCGTTACGTTACGCATAGTAGGCATCGTATTTCCGCATTTTCTGGTGTGATGAAGGCGATTTTCTTTTATGAGTAAGAGCGGAGCAGCAGGGCGTGCTTCGGGAGTATTCGCCAGAATGGTATTTTTTCATGAGCGACTTGAAGCTGAGTAGGTGTGCGTTTTGTAAGCGATAGTACATCACTTCATGCTTGAAAGACATCTAAAGAAAGTCTGCCTGTAATGAACCGACATTTTTGCCACTAGACGGAACGAAGCACGACCACAGTGGTCGTCACTTAAACAGAAACAAGTGGATAGACAGAAGGCCAAAGTGCATCCTGTCTACGGCAAAAAGAGTGCGCAAAAGTTTTTTTGAAGCAAGAGATAAAAGCATGCCACTATTTCTTTATTGTACCTGAGTTTTTCGTCTCTCTCGTTTGGGAAAACGAAAAATTTTGGGGCTTGGTACATACCATTGGCAAGTTGCTCACACCGTCCACTAACTTTGTCGACTTGAGGGATACGCGGGATAATCTCAGTTTGGCCGTATAGCTATCCTTCTTCCGCGCTGGGCGCTCCAGGGAAGTTGCAAAAAGCTTTTGCTAAATAGATACAAACAACAAGTCAGACGTGCAGTTCCGCAGGCACACTAAGTAACACGTTTCTCAGCCCAATCTCCGGGAATATTTGCGCAAAGCTAATTCAAAAAACTAACCAAGACAAATACGCGAACAAGTGGACAGATGTAGCCAAAGGGCAACCTGCCGTTAGCACAACAGATCAGTTTGTACTGCAGAAAATGTTCCAAATGTTTTAGCTTTGGCACGGTCGCCAAATTGGATTATATTCGAACTTGAAATAGCATTGGTCCAATGCTATTCGTAGTAAAAATTTCAGTCGGATCGGTTTCTTTCTTCAATTTCTTATATGGACCCCAGAAACCACTTATCATAGTGCCATCTATGACAAAATATTTTACAATGGTTTTATGACTTAACTTCGGAATGCGTCAGTCGATTTGTCTAAAGATTTACAAGTAACCTCAAGGCTACTTTAAGCGACCACTTTTGTAAGCGGCCTCAAGGTCAATTGTGTACTGCGTCAGTGGGCCTCGAGGACTGGGACATCCGACTGTTCCCACGCGCGTAAGAGTGACCATTTATTAATTTCTGCATCAATTTCCACGTTGGAAATGATATTCAAACCGATCCCATAACCCCAATAGCGACCCCAATAGGAAATTTTGACGAATTTTTGCCTTTCTGACCACTTTTTTACATTTTCAAAATTTTTTTTTAAGTTTTTCTTTTAATCGAATGGAAGCATTTTTACTGCTGAAGTGCTATCTAGACTCAATTATTACGCATTTCCTGTTATGTTTTGGCAGATTTGCTGACCTTGCTTTTGACATATTTCGGCCGCTTTTCACCGAGGGATACAGGAGTCCCATTATTGAGGATCTTCCAGGGATTCCCCAGAGGAAACGGCCAATCACCCGGGGATCTAACATCCCTACTCACAAGCGTTCACTGAGAATATGGCCGACAGATTAATCAGCGTTCGAAGTTTACCAGCAACGGCCTCGAAATTTTGGAGTTATGTGCAGCTCATACAAGATCAGCAGATCAAGCGATAGGTCCTGTGTTGTCTGTTGGCATTTGTGTGCTAGAGCTCACCCTATCCGTTTCAAAGAAGACGTTAACTTGGAAAAATTTGAGATCGTAGCAACAGAGCTGCGGTAAATTTGTGAGATAGCTTGTCAACATCGAACCTTGGGTCTAAAGCAGCTTAACGTTTTGAAATTTGCGGAAGCTTGACGACGTTCTCAGCCTTCACCGGGTCGTTCATTCCGTTGAAGACCCATTTGAAGAACTCGCCATCGACGCCCGTTAACCGCTTATTTTCAACTGCCCACGGATGACCATCGCCGCGAAAGTTCAGGGGCACCTCGGGCTTATTCGCGCCCATCTTCTCGAGCACCCGATCGCTGTACATATTATGCAGTCGCTGATCGTAGACTGTCATCGCCGTTGGACGGCCGTTTAAAATCCGGTTTGCCACACTCCGCTCCAACGGCGGGAGGGGTCGAATTTTTGCATTGAAATTGCCGAATTCATCCGGCAAAACGACCATATTCGCCGCCTGACCAAAATCCTCGTTTCGGCCGTTCACGATCCATTGCGTGAGAGGATCCTCATCGACGTTGCGGACTTCCTGCGGTTCAGGCACGTAAGGAAGGGGCGGAGGGCCACGGGGTACTTTTTTCTTTCCCTTTGCCGTTTCCGGTGGTTTTGTGGCCGGTGGCGGCAGTGGCTGCATGGACCTCAGACGTAGGCGAAAGAGAGCTTCCTCCTCCGGAGTCATGGACTGTTCGGTCGACGCAGGGCGATCATCCTCTGGTTCATCGTTCGGTTCTTCCGGTTTGGTTGGTTGCAGAACTTTGGGCTTTTCCTCTGGCAGCGGCTTGGGCTTTTCAGGCTCAGTCTTGGGCGCTGGTTTTGGGGCTTTCTTCTTCTTTGGCCTGGGACCCTTGGAAGTAGATGGCGGAGGCGGCTGAGGTCCTTTTGCCAGTGCATTGTTGAGCTCGTCAAGCTCCTTTTGCACTTGCTGATAGTCGCGTTCGCGTTCGAGTTCGGCGGCTGTTGGTCCCTTCTTCTTCGGCTTTCCGTCGAACGTGTTCCATATGAAGGCCATTCTGTCGACGAACTTTGGAGCATAAGACAAGGAATGAAGAACAAAACTCTTGCTTTCGCGTCGACGCACGGCTAATCCGAAAACACTGAAATCAGGCGTAAAAGAATTGTTACTGGCGTGTGACGATGGCGGAGTTGGCTGCATCGCATTGCTAAGGGTAACAAAGCGGACGGATGCATTTTAAGCCTGAAACGAACTAGCCAAACATTGGCGGCAGCCCGACGCGCGAAATAGTCATCCAGAGTTTATGTCAAATGGCAAATTATAGTGCTCTTTTAAAAAAAATGAAGTAAAATACTTGCGTTATCACCTCTCAGGCCGGAAAGCAGATACTGAAAGATGCTGCTTTCCAGCCTTCGCAGAAAAAGAAACAACTTCATGAAGATGGAGTGCGTTTACGTCAAAACCGAAAAAAATTAGAAAATAGAACATTTGCGTTTTCGGAAAAACCGGAAACGGAAGGAATCGGAAAAAAGTATCTTTACGACTGTACTTGGAAAAAAAGACGAAAGAAATTTTCCGGTCAGGGATCGGCATTCGGTGGACACAGACAGTGGTCATTTCGGTGGACGCGGGGGCGTTGCATTTATGACGTCACAGTTTGAGGGGGGATGGGGTCCGGCCGAAAGCGATTTTCTGTTTTATGAGTATCGAAAAACCCGTGACGTCGGGGGAGAGATCCGAAAATTCGAATTTTGACGTGACGTCATAAATGTATGGCCCCACGGTAGACATCCACCGATGTCCACCGGAAAAAGCGAATAACTCTAACAATTGCCACAAGAGGCGACGACAGACAGGTTCGACAGGCTTCTGCAATAAACAGGTGTCAGTGGCCATAAGTGCATGTTCCAGGGCCAGAAAACCCTGAAAAAGTTGAAAATTTTCAGAATTTCCGGGAAAATTTTCGACATATTTTGTTCAAATTTTTTAACATTGTCATTTTTTGCAAACTTTTGGAAAATTATCATGCTATAAGGGAAAAATTTTCGGTGGACATTCGGTAGACAAAATTTTCCTTGTTCATCGTCCACCGAAACGTCCACTATCCACTGTCCACCGAGTCCGATGCCCAGCAGTGAAAGCACCAATTGCGTGTATTACTATTACTATTTATTAATGAACACAAGTGGACAATGTCGTACGAGCTATTGTGCTATTTACCATGCTAGGCTATCGTGCCAAAATGTACATGCGTATGTAGTTGATGCTTTCTTTGTGCTTTCGTACGAGATTGCAGAATGTGAGTGATCTGACGAACGGTCCTTATTCAAGAAGCTTAACTTGACTCTCGTAATCGGTTTCCTTACTCTAGCCATCAGAAAATTACAAGACAAGTAAATCGGCAAAGCCGAAGTGCATCCTGCCTTTTGGCAAAAAACAAACGCGAGAGCGCGCTGGTAGAAACATAAACACAGCCTTATAAAAGCACTGAAAAGACAAATCTGCGAGTTTTCAGTTTCAGTATTCGCGCAAAACAACGGCCACAACAAAGAACTAATAGAAAACCTTACCTTATGTGCTTTGGAACACCTTGGAACACTCTGGAACAACTTTGAACACCTAGATGGTCCACTGCTGGATGTAGAACATAGTATACTAAGATACCCTGGACGTCTGCTAATTAACGAGAAAGAGGCGTTGACGATAGAGCTGGCAGAGGAGGGGAAAGTATTATGACCATTGTGGACTTGGAACTCAGACTTCCTAGCTAGTCCGTTGAACCCACGAAGCTATGTGCTAGAACGTCGACGAACGCCCAATTGTTCTCTGCTAGTGTTTTGAAAAAAAAAACGACCATTGTGGACTTGGAACTCAGACTTCCTAGCTGGTCCGTTGAACCCACGAAGCTATGTGCTAGAACGTCGACGAACGCCCAATCGTTCTCTGCTAGTGTTTTGAAGAAAAACTTCCAGGGATTTTCCTTTTCCTGCAGCCAACCCCGTGGTTTTCTTTTTCTTTTTATTCCGACCCCAGGGATTTTTACTTTTCTTTTTCTTCCGAAAAACCCTGAAGGAAAACTAGTTTTCATTTTTTTGTTCCTTTTCTTCGCAAAAAGCCTCTTGCAAGAACAGGAACTTTGTATGTAACATACATATACGTACACATTGTCTGCGCGCGTTAGCGCACAGTTTTTTAAATTCCTCTTAAAAGTGGAAAACTTTTAGAAAAATTTCAAAATACTTTTCAAGGCAAAAACTGTTCCTTTTCTTTTTTTCTTCTCCTTTTCTTCCAAAAAACGCCAAAGGAAAACTAGTTTTTCTTTTCTTTCAAAACACTATTTTCTACTTCAACTCGCCAAACATCGCGACGTTGACGGACACGCCGGGAATGACGGAGGTATCTCCTCAATAGCGCAGAGCATCTGCCGATGCACCGCTAATAGAGCGAACCATACAGATTCTCACGGACGGTCAGTCGGCTGACATCAGACGAAAGACGAAGAATGTTGCCTACACGTACATTCGTAAGCCAGACGCGATGATCGTACGTCACACATATGGGTCACACTCCAGTCACGTAACGCCTCTTTGTTTCACGCTTTTTCTGAGATGGTTGTCATGCCCACGAAATGTTGACCCTCTGCGTCAAGGTTGCCCTCATTGCCCTTCGTTCTCTGCTCAGAAAGCTCGTGCGTAGGCGCAAGTGTTGAGGTCAAAGAATGATCGCTTCGACGAAGAGAAGTGAGAGCAAACAAACAGGGAAGTAGCGCGAAGACTGTCGTCATCAAAGCTTAATTGTTTCTTGTTGTTTTCGATCTTACGTTGTGATCGCACCTTCAGCTGCCCCGCAGTCGCAGCATGGCACCCGAACGGCATAACCGTTGAAGCCGGAGGATGAAGGTTCGAATTACCTTTTTCGACGAACGCTTGAAGTACCGATAGCATAACCTTTCTCGCGCTGCACGTTGACGCTATATCATCTCTTTCTAATCGAACTTCCTACTTTTTAAAAGCGCCGATAGCAAATGTTGACAAACTGGTCAAGTGGTAAAAAAATTTGTGCATGCTCTGGTGGCTGGTTGGTTCTAGCCTAATGTAGCGCATCGCGCGTAAGGTTGATGGTCACAATATCCAGTCTTCCTACTTAATTTTTTTAGTGGGGAGTTCGATTAGAAAGACATGATAGTGCGGTGACTCATTTTTAGTTTCCGAGTGGTGACTCAAAAGTGGACGCAATGCGTGAATAGGAACGACATAGCACACTAATTCGTGTGAATACTAATAGCTGTACGGGAACGCTGTTGCACGTAGCGAGCGACTGTCGTTTCGTGACAGCATAGGGGTACATGTTTCAAATCGAACTCCCTACTTTTTGCAACCATGGACACTGTTTTATGTTATACCGTTTCCATGGACACTAGGGAGTTCGATTAGAAACACATGATAAATTTGCATCTTTTTTGTCATTACGTACTGCGATTTAGACGTAGTTTTTAGACTAGCGATAATTAATAAAGCTCAGTTTTCGGGAACAAAAATAGAAATAGTACTGTGGACCGAAGTTGCCAAAGCTTCGGTACATCGTATGGTTTCTCGCGTACTCTATAGCTGATTGCCGTTGCAAATGTTTAGCATCTGAAGAAGAAGCACCGCGTAAAGGTGATGGAGTTCTTCATCGACGTTGCGAAAGAGTGTATAAATCTCGGAAATTTCAACTCTCTCATGGCCATCGTTGGTAGGAGGACCGCATTTTCTTGACGAAGCCTTGGGTGATCTATTATTAATTTGGTCTTTTTAGCGGGTCTTGAAATCAATCCTGTTGCGAGATTAAAGAAAACGGTACCTCACGATGGCGTTTAATTCTGAGAACTTTGTTAGCATGAATTGACGATTCGTTGTAGTGGGCGAAAATCGATATGAGCAAATTGTCTATCCTGCAGCGTCAGCTCGACCCGTCCGGGAACTTTCTCTCTTATCGCTCGACGCTGAAAGCCGCCATCTGGCGCTCGCAGGGCGCACAGCAACAGTGCGAGAAAGTAGGGCAGACATGGAAGTTGGAGGCTTCGAAGAGGAGGGAGCAATCGATGTCTTCTTTGCAGATCGTTGTGCCGTTCTTCAGTGTACTAGTCAAAGATCTCATCTACTTGCATGAGGGATGCTCCGAGACGCTTCCGAACGGACAGCTCAACTTTGCGGTATGCGACGCAGTTCGAGCAAATAACTTGGAAATTTTAATCGCAGGAGACACTCGATTTCCTTCTCTTTTCAGAAGTTCGTCCAGTTCGCGAAGCATGTAGCTGAATTTACGCAATGGAAACATGTTGAAGTATGCATATAGCGCCTGCTTATAGCGTGTTCTTGATGATCTGTGCTTTCGCAGTGCCCCTTTGATCGCGAGTCGCACGTTCTGCACTATCTGCTCACGACGCCCGTCTTCTGCGAGCAAGCTCTTCAGCTCGCCTCGTATGAATGCGAAGCGCCGGATGTCACCGCCGACAAGGAGCTCCACAAGGAACTTCGGTACCCGCACTCTGGCTTCTCGTTTCTCCTCAAAACGCTGTGTGTTATTTTAGGTTGAAATTCAGCTGGAATCATAAAGCTTCGGTGTAGCTTCTGACACTGCTTGCTGATAGGCTTGTATTCTTTGCGTGCTTTTGCATTTTTTCTGGTTGTGATCAGGCGGGCAAGTTCACTTTTATGCTGTCACAACTTCCTAGTTTTCAATGCATGCTCTCCAACTTGCTGTCTCAGGGTAAACAAACGTTCACATTTTTATATCGTATTTCGCTGTCTTCAACAATTCCGAAGCAGAACGGCGATACAGCGATTACATAGTCTATTTAAAAGTGAATTTTTCAAAGGAGGCAACTTTCCGTTTATCCGGCCTGTCATGGACTTGACGCCACTTGGCCCAAAGATACCCCAATGTCCCATGGGCACAACCACCATAGGGTTTTCGCCGGGAGCGCTCCAGTCAATAGGACGAGCGATTCTCCGGAACCCTGCTCGGCGCGAATTCTAGCGCATGAGGTAGTTTCAAACAAACGGTCGCTACACGAGCAGGGGAAAACAGGCTTCATGAAACTTTGCACGGACATAGGCCTCTTTCATTGCTGAAAGTTTCGATCGTCTGACTGCCCTAGTGTTAGAGTAGAGCTCAACACCGTTTGGGATTTTCGTGAAATTGAAATCGGAAAATTTCACTTTTCGAGACCGCTCTCAAGTCGGATGTAGGTAGGGCGCTTCATCACAAAGTCGTAATTTGCTGTAAGTGGTGGGTCAAGCAAAGACAAAGAGGAAACAGCTTGGCGTCTATCTATTGTGTGTTTACCATGAAAAAGCTTTTGTTCAACAGTTGAACTGCGTTAAAACAATTGGCCAATTAAATAATTTAACGTTGATGACACCGATGTTGCATGTGCAGTTTTTGCAGTCGCAAACACATTCATAGTAAACACGACATAACGTTTGAAGAAGCGCGAAAGGCACTCATCTAATCTTATGTGTTGCACACAACGGTGGTGGGCGGCGAAAAGCCTAGAACGCTGCGCAGAATCGACAGCACTTGCATGACGAACGTCGCGAGCTGCATCGTCGGCGTCGGTTGTTGTCCGCCGTCGCCGAGCGCGTACG
>JAQGBB010000146.1:0-25617 GCA_034691745.1 Prismatolaimus dolichurus
CCGGTTTGAAGTTGTTTGCCCACGTAAAACTTTGCAGCACCATGCAGCAGCAAGTAGTTATTGCATCCTAGCTGGAGCGTGTAAGCAAGACCATAAGTAATTGTTGGTACAAGGCATCCCTCTTCGGGCATCCTTCTGTTACAACAAATGTGTGACCGGCTGGTAGATTACTGAGTGCTTCAAACTGTTCGAGAGTGTTCCAGAACATGTTCCAAAACATTTTTCTGAAAATATTACAAAAGGCATCCTGTCGTTACAAAAAAATCTGAAAAATTCTAAAAACTCGAAAAAATGTTAAAATTCGAAAAACTTCAAAAGGCATCCCGCCGTTACAGAATGTTTCAAAGAGCATTTTCCCGTAATAAAAATCAAAAAATTAAAGAAAAATTCTGAAAAATAAAAAAAATAATTGATTAACGATTGTTCTGCTTGGTCTGCTTTCGACATTAAAAAGAAATAGCAAATAAAATAAGCAGGTTTCACGAAAAATCAACTAAAAACTAAAATTTAGGAGTCGGATCTACTCGAAACTGCCACGGACTAGACTCGAACCTGAAAATTTTTGGAAAACCCGGACCGGACTTTTTACATTTCTGCAGCTCGCTAATCTGCACGATAACTTTCGAAAGAGGAGGGCTAGCGGGCTGAAATTTTGTGCGCAGGTGCCTCGAGGCGAACCTAGGTTTACGTTCGTATATGGGCATCGGGGAAGTTTGGGTGAACGGGGGAAATTTGTTGGGAAGGGATGCCCTTTTTAACGTGGAGTACCAAGGCAAAAAATCGGTTATAACAGAATTTTGCATGTGAAACGGCTAAATACGCATGTTCGCTGCACTCGTATGCAGGAAACGTGCTTCGGCAAGTGTGTCTGTGCACGGCAATATGTTCCCCAGGCAGAGCTAGTACAAGTGCAGAAAGCCTCGCGACAAATCACTTTCCCTTTCTCAGGGACGCGGGTGCGCGTTGGCACACGCGAACTGAAAATTTCCGATCGGTCGGCAAGCGGTCTCTCGTGCCTGGGTTGGGCTAGCGGGCTCGGTGATAGCTCTGGATTTAAGTTTTTCATGCTAATTACCGTATTTTCACTTTCGTTGACGTGGAACACAACACAAAAATTTTTGCTCTGGGGCACCCGTTGTAAATTAGAAAAATTAAAAAAAAAATTGGAAAAGTCAACTTTTTTCCACACTTCGCGGCTCCATATTTGGAGCTTGTACAGATATTTTCGCATTACCTGGGGAATTTATTGTCTTGAAATGCCGAAATCTTGCCTTTCTGATGTCATGCATCACGTGGTTGATTCGACACTATTTATGTGCGATGTATAGTGTTCATAGAAGTCAGCATCCTTTGTCTTGCTGATCAATAGCTCAACAACCTGCATTGTTCTTTTTCGAGAACGGAATTTTTTAAGCTATCGAGCAGACTAAAAGACATCGGAAACAAAACGCGACGTTTTGCTTTTACTTTTATAGGCTTCGTCAGGCATTCAAGTATTGATCGTCATTCTTTTGCATTGTCTTGCTGATCGATACCTGTAAAAATTTTTTATTTTATTTAGTCAGCACCATTATTGATTATCCTGTTTTTGACTTTTTTGCTATAACTGTCTCTGAGTGACACTAGCGTCTTGCAGTTTTTTTAACTCAAAAAATGCGGTACCGTAGCGAGGCAGTCAAAATAAAGCACTGCAATTAATAGTAACATGTCGACGAGCCATCGCTTCTGCACGCCGTAGACTTCGCAAAAAATCGTTGCGAAATTTTTTTCACGATATTGAGACTTGACAAACCAGCTTCTTCTTCCCGAAACGAGAACATAATTTAAGCGTCTTCCGATGTCCCGATGCTGTTGCCGTGTGACGTTCATAGAGCGGGCGCCACCGGTTGCGAAAACAGCGTAAATAATTTACGATGTTGCTTAACATTTTGCCTAGATGCAGCAGGTCTACCGTCGTTTAATCTGCTGAAATCTAGGGCAGACGTCTCACCGCGTGGTTGGACAGAGTTCGTCGCAGACACTGCGACAAAAATGGCAGACCAAGGCACGTACGGCGCCAGCTACTTCTGCCAGGTCTGCTACGAGCACTTCACGTCCGAAGACGCTCCGCTCGATCGGCGTCCGATCATCGTCTGTAGCAACGGGCACAACCACTGCGCGATGTGCGTCATACGTTTGTCGAACTGCATGGATTGTGGAGAAACGATCGCCGACGTGCTGGAGATCAACAAGCCGCTTATCGACCAGATGGAAACAAGCGTCGAGTATCTCCAACGGAAGTACACGATTCACGAGAGAGAGCTGAACATCAGCACCCGACTCATCGGCGACGGCACTTACGGGAAGGTCTTCGAGGCCACCTGGAACGGCAAGACGGTCGCCGCGAAAATGTTCAACAACTTCTCCAAGTACGACATCACAACATCGCTGCGTGAACGCGACGATCACGCTCAAGCCACCCACGCGGAGCACGTCAGGCTGCAGGCCTTGCAGCACAGCGGCCGCCAGGCTATCGAGCAAGTCTACTTTGAGGTGGGGCTCGCGAAGAGTCTTCGCCACACCAATGTCGCGCAAGCGTATGGCGTCTTCGATGCGGTTTTCGAGCCTCCGCATTCGGGCGTCATCTGCGTTCTCATCGAGTACGCCGATCGAGGCTCCCTCGCAAAGTTCATCTGGCTGCCCGACGACGAACGCGGCCTCTCCTACTCGTGCCGCACGCGCATCGCCCTCGAGATGGTCAACGCGCTGGAGTATCTCCACTCGAAGAAGATCATCGTCCAGGATCTCAAACCGGAGAACGTTCTCCTCTTCGGCAGCGAGCTCCACGTTAAAATCACCGATTTTTGCGTCTTTCGGTACCTCGAAGAGACGATGGTGCCGAAAGAGGTGGTCATCTTCTCGCCAAAATACGTCGCGCCCGAGATACTGCAGGGCGTTTTCCGCTTCACGAATGCCGTCGATATATTCAGTCTTGCGATGATCTTCTTCGAGCTTTTCACGATGGAGATTGTCCAGGCACCACCGATGGGTACGAGCGCGGCCAAAATTTTAGCCGCACGCGAGGAGATGGGTCGCCCTGTTTTTCCGCGCAGCTCGCTGTCGCTGCCAGTGACGCTCAGGGCGGTGATCGAAAAGGGCTGGGCGGAGAAGCCAGGGGAGCGCGCGAAGTTACGTCAAGTTCGTGATGCGCTGAATGAAGTGCATGTCGCCATCATTCGCAATGAGCGAGCGGGAATAAAAAATCGTCTGCTGCAGCCGCTTCAGTGAAGGCAACCGATGACGTTAGGGACCAGCGAATATGATTTGAAGGTGGATCGAGGCTGCGATTTGCTTTCGGTGCGCTGAACGCACGGCTTAGGTGCTGTAGATGAAACGAGAAAGTTGATCAACGTGTAAGTCAGCAGCGTCGGCGGACGTTCGTTTGTCCAGCGGAGCATTTCGTTCTCCGAAGCGCCAGTCGTGTGTTTGCGACTACTATTCCACTGTGTAATGTGCACACGTAGCTTCTCAGAAGCCGCATTTTATAATCAGTATTTTGTACGTCTATATTTCTGCCGCTTTCTTTCAAAGAGAGCTTTCAACTTTTCGACTCGTTCCACCGTCTGGAACGAAATTTTTGTTTTGAATTTCAATCAAAATGAAAGTTAGATATTGTTAATTAAAACGGAAAAATAAATTTGTTGAGCCATTACTCAGCCCTGTTAGTAGTCCCTCCCGGTGGCGAGAACGGCTTAGCTGACCGATCGCAAATATGCACTCCACGTCCACGTACATTCTACCGACCTACTTTGCATGGATACTCGACTGATCGTGGATCACGTCACCTCCACACAAAGTATCTCTACGTTGAAAGCAGATCATCTTCCAGTAGACAGATGTGCTTGTGGAGACACGCGCCGTGCAAACACTCGACGCGAAAATACTCTGCGCCGTTCATGCGTCTAACACGGAAGGGCATGGCCATAGACGGCCAGCATAAGATTCATGACGAGGTGACATGTCTACCGTATTTTTCCGTATACAGCCCCGGGGCTCTGTTTGCAAATGCATTTTTTGAAGAAAAGATTTTATAAAGACTGTTTTGCAGTGGAACGTCAACACACGGAGGGTCCAAGGGCAGTGAAAGCAAAATTTGGGTCAAAATGGAAGTGCTGAAAATGTTGGACTTTTCGATGTTGGGTTTGGACGAATCTTGAATGAGTCAAAATGAGACAGCTTTTTTGATAGAAAACGGCAGCCAGCCATGTGCCCCGCTAGACCAGCTGCGAGAAGAATTTTTCGGGCTGCGAGCGAATTTAAAGGATTATTTTCAGAAACCGACCCTCGGCGTGTCACCAAGGGGCCGTCCATTTATGACGTCACGTAAAAAGTCGAGTTTTCTGACTCCCTTTAGCCTACATTACGAGTTTTTGGACTTATAACACATAAAGTCACTTTTGGCTGGTCCCCATTCCTCTCGAACCTTGACGTCATAAATGGATGGCCCCCCAAGCACAATCGATTTCCGCTCAACGACTAGAATATAAGTAGAATCCGTAATTTGACTTTTGCTTCGAAAACGATAAAAAATCAGCAAAAATATTCCAAGATCGCACGAGCCACTTCAATTCGGGTCATAATTTTCCCACCACGTGACCACGCGTATAGTGGCTAGACAACTACATGATGTGGGAACCAGTGTGGTCTAATCCATGCGACACGCTAGACGACAACATAGTGTTGTACCAACCATTATTGCCCTTTTGCATTGTGGCAACTCTTGGCTCCTCTTTGTCGGTGTTACATTGGTCGTGGATGTTTTGCATAGTCCAAGAGTTATTGGCAACTCAATGCAGGTGAATATTGCAATGAAAATTTCAAATCAAGTGCTACAGGAGGGAGCGGACATAGGTATACCTTTACCTTAATGGAGGACTTCATAAATTCGAAAAGAGCATCCTTAGAAGACTTTAGGAGATTTTTTTAAAGACCCACACAAAAGGTTGAAGTGAATTCTAAGTAAAACTTTTCCGATGCAAAAAATTGTGAATTTCTTTCGAAAAGAAATTCGATTCAATTGAAACAAATTGGTTCAATTTGTTTCTGCAAAATTTTTTCTTGTTCCGATACCCAAAGTAGCATCCAATAGAGTTGCCTTACCGCTTGCTTCTTCTGTATGTACAGTCCCTACTGCCCACTGTTGGGACCGTTCAGTATCAAAATTTGTTGCAAAGCTTCTCGCGCACCGGTGAGGTTTCTGTTTTAACGCCACACATGCTCTAGGCGTCAGTCGAAGCTGTTTGCGCGTGGGATTGAAGCTTTGAAGATAAGCGTCGTCTGAGCAAACTCTCTCAGCCGGCCCGAAAGTGCGCTTTTTGGTGCCCTTTCGCAAAAACTTCGCGACCGACCGAAAAAAGCAATCAAGAAGCAATCAGCGACGACGAAGAGGCAATAATAAGCTCGATCGCTAGCTAGGTCGGACTTCGCCCGTGCGTCCCAGGAGGGAGGGTGTTCGGCCCGGATGATTGACAAGCGAATAGAGTGCGACTGGCATTCGTAACGGCCGAGACAAAAACTCTTCACATGAAGCCCGCGACATACAATATGCAACATCATCGATCCGGCCATTCGATAAAGGCTCGGTGCTCGCCGCTTCAGGTGGCAGTTTGTGCGAAATTTTATGGAGCAGAGTTCGTAAATCGCCTGTTTCGACATGCTATTTATTTTCTATCGATTGTCAAAATGTCCGCAAAAGTGGGCAATATCTCATTCTTTCCTAAAATTTTTGAGTGAAGACCGGGTGAGTGTATCTATCAAGTTTTTCGAGAAATTTTTCGACTTTTTCGCGGAATAAATTTTAGGCTCCCCTATTTACGTAGCTACTTATATCAATTTTTTTCCCTGTATGTATTTTCCTTGCTCCTGTTTTTTTCCGACCGGTGAAATTCCGATAACTATGCACCATTATCCTTGAAGAAAATGGACGCCTATAACTTCTTTACAAAGATAGAGACATAATAATTTTAGTGAAATCCAGACGTCTTTTGTCAGACTCTCCTGATCTGACTCATACGATAATCGGGGAGAACGAGAACGGTTTGCGCTCGGGGACTGCCTAAAATCCAGCCTAACCCGAGCCCTTTTCGAGCCTTAAAATTCACTATTTCGAGAGCTGAAAAGTTCTACTCTACGCTGAATTTGACGCCGAATCCGAATATGAAAGAATTTCTCATCTCAAGTAATATGCATACGTGAGTTAGTTAGCTTACAAAACCAATTTTCATCGCAGACAGTTTAAAATTTTAGAAGCAAATTTCTTCGAAGGTCAGCGGAAGTGAAAAATTCTTTTCGATTTTGATTCAGCGTGAAATTCTGTTCTGGACAGCACTTTTCAACCCTCAATATATTGAATTTTAAGGGTCGAAAAGGGCTCGGGTTGGATTTTTGGTTTTAGTCAGTCCCTGCGCACGGTTTCTTTTTTCGGGCAGACAATGAAATCAAGTCGAACGTACGTAATTGAAAGTGCAAGTTTTTTGGCGAGTCGAAAACATTCGCGCTTTCACGCAATGAATCACTCTCGCCAGTAGCTTCTCGTCTCGCGGGGTGACTCGATCATCGGCACTGAAGCCATTTTTCACGCCAGGAGACGCACAATTCAATTCAATACGCATAGAAGGGGAGCCGTCGCAGCGGCGTTGACAGTCGAGGGCACTTCAAGTACTGCTTAAAGAGTCGATGGGAAAAAGAAAAAAATCCACGCAAAAAATCGCTTTTCCCAAAATCCGATAAAATCGATGAAAAAAATTTATTTTCAAAAATTCATTTTTTTTGTGTGCAAAAAAATCGATTTTGCTTTTAAAAATCGATGCGAAAGATATTTTCTGGAAAATGTGAAGAATTAAAAAAAATCTGGCTTTTTTACTAATTTTCAGCCAATTTTATTCCACCCCGAGAAAAAAGACGACGCGTCGCCCCTGCCCGTTTCTATTCTCGCGTGCGCCGTGCGTAATCGCCTTGTTTATCCCTATCTCTCGCCGTCCACTCAAGAGGGAGAACTCATCGAACTTTGCCCGGCGGGCTCGCAGCTTTTTATGCATCGTCGTCCACTCCGCGCGCGACGGCCATGAACTGCGATCCTCAATCGATCGATCGTGCGGTCGCTTTTTTCGTCCGTCGGTCGAGTGAGAAGTGGTCTCGTGTTTTATTTTCCGTTAATTTTTCACGCACAGATGGACGCGAAGATTGGTCAGTTTGTTCGAGAGTGTCCGACTGGACATGGACGATGAGTAGAGTGTCCTACTAAGCCGAGCGTGCGAGTGATAAATGACGTTTGCGTGTCGCTGCTCGACATTCGCTGCAGCAACGGATGTGGAAGAAAAATGTGCGCTGTGCCGGCCCGTCCAGCAGCGTTGCGCTTGCGAATTAGCATTGCGACTGGCCACCCGTCGAGCGTCGTGCAAATGTGTGAGGGAGGAGGGTGGCGATCGATATCTCTCGAATGATAGAAGGACGCCCTCGTTTTTCGTCCGCGTGTGTCACACTTGCTGAAACGGCTATTTGCGGTCATCGGAGGAAAAATGCTTCTTCCGCTCTCGTGTTTTGCGAAATCGATAGTAGACGAGAGGAGAACGCTTTTTCTACCTACTCGAAGCACTTTTCGTGCGATTCCCGTTGTTTCTTTGCACTTTGCTGCGGGATGAAATGGTGTGAAAAGCTGCAAAGTTTGTCGGCTTGTTTTTCATAAAATATTCACGACTTTACCTTTTTAAAATTTATGAGAAGCTTCGAATGTTCTTCGTAAAATAGCGAAAAAGTTTCGGAATCGAATCGAAGCAAAAGTGTAAAACATCGAATAAAATCGATTTGAGTCCAATCGAGTGAAAACCTTGAATCATCGATTGAAAATTTGTGCTAATCGAAACTTGGCAAAACAACAAAATTCTCATGATATATTTCCTATAGTGACGGCCCAAATAAGTTTTTATTGCTTCCTTCTTTCTACTTCAACGTTTGAAGCTACCTTTAAGCTGTTGCTTGACATTGCTGCCTGCGAAAAATTGCGGAGCGAAAAAACATCAATTGTCGATCCCCGGATAAAGCCTGAACTGAAAAAATTTCGACAAACATTTGCGAAAATGCATGAAACATGCCAACTTGATAGTGACGCCCCAAGATTCGAATCTTCAATTCCCGGGCGAGCGCACCCAAGTGAGCATTTCGACCCCTCGATTCACACTCCAGAAAACCTAGTTTCCCTAGCCCGCTAACGTTATCTCTCGTCCGGGTCCAATTAGCTCCGTAATTTTGCAAGAAAAAATCCTCGCTGCCGCTTCCTCGACTTCCTTTCTCGAACTTCTTTTCGTTTCTCCGCTTTCTTTGAAAATAACAGAAAATTTCATCGTCCTCAGTTCGCACTTGGCGTCAAATCGAGCCGCCCATTCCTATCGACATCTCGCGTCCGTCCGCGCATGTCATTAGCTCCCAGACATCCATTTTATTCGGTGGTGTAAATTAGTTCGGTCCGAAGCTATTTGGCCTCGCCGAGGACGCCCAACGATCATAAATGTTAGTCCGGATTACATCTATCGAGGCGTGGGCGCGACGATGATGCCGTTCCATTATGCTCGCTCGATCGAAGCCAGCTAACAGAGGGAGTGGACGCAATGATTGATATGCGATGTCTGCGAGCTTCGGCCGCAAGCCGCATGACTGATTGAAATGTTTACTTCAAGGAGTCGCGACTTGCCTCGCCCTTTAGCATTCTCGTCGGGCAAGCCGCAAAATTGATGTTTTACTTTGTTGCAATCCGGCAAGCCGCACCACCTGCAATGGTTTTCCGAAAATTTATCATTCTCGCCCATCCCTCCCATTTCTTCCTGTAGAAGTCAACGAACCAAGGGTCGCCACGAACAATGGGAGGAAAAACTTGCCGTTTTTCGGCCATGCAGAGGAGGACACTGTCCCTTTTCTACTCAGGATGCAAGGAGGCCTCCTCCCATCGCGAAAATCGTCCTTTTTCTCCGTGTCAACGGCGGGACTAGAAATTTTTACAGGTGGGGGTCGCTCGACCCTGAATTCGTAAGGGGTACCCCTTACCACTTTTTCTGGCAGTGGCCAACTTTTTGGTAAGGGGTATCCATTACCACATTTTCGTCCGTTGGGTTCAGCCCCGAGCTGACCGTCCCTTAGCCCGCCTCTGGTCGCATTGTTCGAGCGTGTTTGTCGCTTTCGGATGGACAGTCTCTCCTTCGTTCGGTCTGTCTAGACGACGCGAGACTTTTTGGGCTGAATGACCCGAATTTCTTTTCGATAGATAGCGATCGCGGTTAGTTTTTTCGCGTCAACGGAGGCGACGACAGATTTCAATCACTCAAAAAAAGTTTTTGTCTTCACGCCCGAAGATCCCCGCCGCTGAGACGAAAATCTTTGCCGCGTTGCGCAAGCCAGTGTTTGCTGACCATCGGCTCGCCGCCGTGCCGGCTTGAAACTCGAAACCGTTCGCGTCGCGCCTAGCTAGGCCGGCAGTGCCACGCGTTTGTTTCAGCCCCGCTCGCGGTGGCCTCATTCTGCGCCGATGAGTCAATTCTCGCTGCGACGGGTTGGTGTGACAAACTCATTTAAACGACCGAACGACGGGGCAACTGCCAGTTCTCGTGCACTTATCGCCATCACCATCTTCGCACGAGAGACGCGAACGCGATGTGTAATAATAAGAAGCCCGAGAGCTGGGTTAATTGTATTCTCTTTGGGTAGACGGGGTTAGTCCATCGTTGAGCCCATGTGTGAGTCCAATTCTTGTGTTGTAAAAAATCGATGTTCTTGAAAAAAAATCGATAAAATCAAGCGATAAAATCTATTTTTCTTCTCGAGCAAAATTACGCTTTTTTTTCTGACTTATAGACCTCACCCACCACTTTTTTCTCAAGGTATTTTCACGCAAAAAATTCTCGTCGTCATCTGCCGACGAGATCCTTGTCTCTGTCGTTCCGTCTCCGAAGCGTGACTCTTTCGATTTTTCTCCAGAGTTGGAATCGCAAAAAAGGATCGCGCGCCCTGTCGAAAAAACGACACGTATTTTTGCATTCTGCCTGGAGCGCGCAGCGCGTAAGCAAAGGATAGCTATATGGTTGAACATGGATTCGTGGCCCGCCCCCCTTGCCTCCCCCTCGAAAAATCGAAAGTCAGCGGACTTTTAGAGTATCCTTGTAGACTGTTCCGGCGTGTTCCAGAATGTTTCAGAACATGTTCCAGAAAGGCATATCCAAAAACAATAAAATTCGAAAGTTAGCGGATCATGAGAGTAGGTAATCCGGCGTGTCCCAAAGCGTTCCAGCGCTTTCCTGAATGTTGCAGATGTTCCACAAAGTGTTCCCGGGAGAGGTTTCGAGCGTTCCAGAACAGTGCAAAAGTTTTTCTCGATAAACACAGCGTTAATGGTGTGCGACGTGTACGTGTGAAAACTCGTGGATTTGTCGTTTTGCTACATCTATACTTTTTCACGTCTGAAATTGCTTCTCACACACTTTGGCATTTTTGCCTTAAAGCAGGATGTCTTTTCGCCTTTGCCGATTTACTTCTTCCATTTTTTTCTGGCGCAATTTTTTATCTCCCCGATGATGACACTTCGGATCAAGCGCCGCTTCCCGCCGTCGCACATCTGTCCAATGATGCCCAAAACAGGAAGTGTCGTTTACCTTTAATCTGAATTCAATTAGGGCGAATTTGCAGCCCTTTTCTGCCCCTCTAGTTAGCAGGTTATGTCTCCGATCGACCGGTGAGATGTTTGCATAAGCTCAACCACGTCCGCTTCGCTCAGGCAGGCATCGTCTAGACTCATCGTTTCGTATCGCATCGTTTTGCGCTTTTTCCCCCGCTCAAATCGCGTGCGTTGGTTTAAAATTTTTTTCTTCTTCTAAACCGCCAAGCTGGCGCTTCGCAACGCGTGAACACCTCTCCAATACGTCGGCCAGAAGAGAGTCGCCGTGTAAATGGGCCAGAAAAAGGCCGGCCGCGAGACGAGTCTATTCAATTTTATTGCCTCAATGGCTCCGGAGTGGTGGAGGCCGCAGCAGTTTCTTCTTTCGGAGTGCAGCGCGAAAAAATGAGATCATCAGCGACCGATTTTGGAGAAGCTGCTGGCTCAGATGATTGTGCGTCTCCAGGTTTTCAAGAGACTTCATCGATTATTGCTTTTTGCATTGACTCATTCATGTGGGGGTTTTGGGTAGTAAAAAATTAGATCGTAAATCGGTCTGGGTCTGCGAGCATCTGAAAATCCGTCGAATTTTCATGGTACTAATTCTGCGAGGGCAGCCGACTGTTTACTTGGCTATTTTCGCAATTGGACATCATCTCTTTGTGGGTGGTAGGGACTCTAGAAAAACGCGATCGCGTAATTTGCAATTTTTGGTGGATCGCGCAAATAGAGCTTTCGCATTTTTTTCACGTAATTTTGAGGGTTTTGAAAATGTGATCGCGTTTTTTGCCATTTTTCATCGCGTTTTTCTGGGGTCCGTAACGGGTAGCCCTTTTTATTTTATTTTTTAGTAATTTTTCTACAAATTTTTCTGTCTTAAAATTTTTCATTTTAATTTTGCTAGAAATTTTAGTATTTTTCACTATTTCTGTTTATCTACACGTTTTTGTAAAATTTTATGACGTTTTTTAAAGAAATTCGAAATTGCCATTTTTCCGCGGGCGTCCTCTTAACGGCGCCTCCTAAGCTTATCAAGCTCCATTTTCACTAGCTTGTTCTTCTTGATCTCAACTTTCACTCCACTCTTCAAAATCTAATCCCGCAAACGGTTGTCGCCTGCTCACCACAGGCGGTATCCATTTCGCCCGGCGCGCCAAGCTAACTCCGTGCCACCTAGCCGAGACGACCTCCTGGTCTTCGCCACTCCATTGTGCTCCCATCCTCGGCGCGTTCTTCGTTCTTTATTTTCACGTCTTTTTGCTCGATTCAAAAATTTGTTAGCTTCGCCCCGTCAGTTGCCACATGTCCGCCGCTCGCGTGCACAACGTCGGCTGCTCCTGTTTCCTCGTGTTTGTTGTGCAGCAAACGCAAATCTGCTTTCCCTTCCGACTCGGCCGTGCTCGCAGAGGCGCTTGTTGGCCCAAAGTGGGGATTTATTTCGCACGTGCAAATAATTGAAAATCGCCGTCGCCCGACGGACGTAAACACGTAGCGGTCGGCGACGTCCCAGCGAGTGAGTGGCTTACACGCGAGAGCTTCTGTCCGAGCTATCGATCGGCCCGTTCTCGGCCGGTTTTGTTTACGCTTAGGCCTACAGCTGAGTGGACAGCGCACGAAGCGCCGCCTTTGAAATGTTTGTAAAAAAAGTTTTTTCCACTTCAGCTCGCGAGGGGGAGGTGCTTGCCGGCTGTCATTTGTCCTCGAAGAATTTTGTTCTTTTTGTCACCCACTCGAGTAGAGCATATTTTTAGATGACATCGAAAGAAAATTTTTCGCATTTTGAATGGTTTCCAATTAAGAATGTTTTCTTTTTTAGGAATTATTGCATGATTTTTGCAGGAATTTCTGTAATGCCAATTTTCTACATTTTTGTATTTTCATTAATTTCTCTATTTTTCGAAGAATTTTTGTTCAATTTTCAATTCTTTTTTTGAAGAATTGTTGTATTTCTTGAAAATTTTCTTGATCGGTCATCTTAAGTGGCTAGCCTGCACGCTTAGGCTGCTGTACGTACCCCACGTGCAAAAGAACCATAAAGATTTTTTTCATTTATTTTTTCTACCCTTGTAAGAGTCTCTTCTTTTTGTAGTTTTTATTTGTATATTTTTCCGGCTGACTCCGAAGCAAATTTTTTATTCTTTCTATTTCCAATACTTTTTATATTTTTGAGTGCTTTTCTGGATTTTTTGATCGGCCCCTCTAAGTCTAAGTGGCCAGCCTTAGACGACCAGAAGGTGTTTGTCGGTTTTTACCACTCAACTTCGTCACCTGTCCTCGAAGAATTTTCTTTTGTCACCGCCAGACCAAAGTAAACTTTAAATGACACGTTTTTGAATCCGGCGGCGAGAAAACATTTCACGAGCGCGAAATCGTAATCGCATTTCTCTATTCTCACTGATCGGAGGCGTGCGACAACGACAGCGCGACGGCGTCTATCCCCTCCTCTCAATAGGATATATTTAAACGTAGTGTTTGTGGGCGCCTTTGATTGACGATGATCGTGTCGCTGCGACGATGTTTCACGAGCACGTCAAAAGGCGGCGAGCGGGCAAAATGGATTAACGGTTTTATACATGCGCGCGTTCTTTGTCGTGAAAGTGCTGCGCCGGTTCGACGTCTTTCTTCAACCTCTCGGGATTGGCGACGCTTTGTTTGGCGCTTCGACTTCGTCCCTAAATTCGCGCCTACTGCATGTTCTTCTCTATCGATCATCTGCTGGCTTTGCGTTCGGGGAATTGCCTACTCTTCGCTCTGAACGCATTATTCATTTTCAGCTGGCGCGACGTCCTTTACTACGGTATCCACAGAAGTTGCTATCGATGGTGAAAGTGCGTAAATCGCAAACCCGCAAAGAAAGTACTAATTTGAAGAAGAAATGGCATTTGTTGAAGAAGAAAATGGCTTTCAGCTTTCTTCCGAAAGCGATAATTGCGATCGAGAGAAAAATCTGTTGAAACCGTAATCTCTTGTATAGTGTCCATGAGGTTGTATAGTACCCATGGGAGAAACCTTGGCTTTTGAAACAATAGCATGGTCTATGCTTACGCATCTCATTGCTTCGAGATTTTATTCGCTACAACAGTGCCCGCTGTTTCTTCGGTTTTTCGAGGAAATTTCTACGACGCCGACTTTGGAGAATCAAAGCTATCTGAATTGTTTGCTCTCGCTTTGATACGGAAGAATTTCATGGTTTTCTATGCTCGATGGCCCCAAACACGCCCACGTGGATCTCTACCGTTACCTTATCACTAGAAGCAATTCTGCTATCTGAGCCTCAAGTGCAAATGTCAAGCGCCATTACTGTCTGCATTCTCAGCTGCAGAAATCATTTCCCCGTGCTTTTGTTGATCTAACGATCGATAAATCACCTAAATTGGTCATTTTTTTCTATTTTTTTAGTTGTTGTTTTTCGCCCGCAAACTCCATTCTCGTTTGTTTAGGCTAGGCAACAACGAGCGGCGCTTCTCTTCGCGAGCCGCAAGCGCCGAGCGGTTTTCTAGCTTCTGTCTTCTCATTCAGCTATAGATTTCATCGTTTTTTCTCAGCTCGTCGACCTTGCGGTTTTCTCTCGCTCCGCTTTACGAGCGATGTGAGTGCCGCCGGTGCATATTACGCGATGCTTGTGTCGAGCTGGGCGATCGGCGTCCTCTTTTTTCTTCACTCATTTGCATACGCCGCGGAACAAGGCAAGTCCGAGCGAGAGAGCGGGGGAGAGGAATTTTTATTGCGTCTGTGCGTGCAGCCCAGAGATGGTATAAAACTTTTACGACTCTAAAATTTGCCTCCGATCGAGATATGGGGACGGAAGGTATAGCAAGCACGTTTTACGATCGCGAGAGCGAAAAGAGAGGTCGGTGGTCGAACTGAGCGGGTTTTATCGATTAGTTTCGCCGCTTTCTTTTTGTTCGCACGGAGAGACCGAAGGTCGAAGTTTGTTTGTTGACCAGGCTGAGTCTGCGCTTTATGGCCTTTTATGGCGAGGAGAGGGAACGTTTGAGGTTTTTCGATGTTAGAATTATCGATTTTTTTGTTGTGTACGTATGGTTACAGTTTTGTGATTTATCGGAGGACGTGTACGTTGCTGCGCTTTGGCTGAGGATTTTTTTATTTATGTGATGTGAGAGGAATATCGATTTTTTCGCTCCATGTACACATAATTATACGTGCAGTTCGTTTGTTGCTTGTTGGGAGCCAACCGCGCGCGAGTCAAGCATGCGAGCTGCGTGGTGTTTGCCGCCAACGTTTTTCTGCATGAATCTCTCGTTTCTTCGCTTGCGGTTGTTTTTTCTTACGTTAGGGAGCAGCGAGTATATTTTATCGATTTTTTTCTCGTGTACGCATGAAGGGATCTCTGAGGAGAACAGACAGTGCGTCGGGCAGCTCATCACTATCGGGAAGGATTGTTACATGCAACGCGGAGGGCAGGCAGCGAGTAGAGTAATTAGCAAATTAGCGAGAATGAAGAAGCGTCTAATTAGAGAGAGTCGAACGAGTGGTCACTCGGCTGGCCACTCGTTTGTGTGGGTGCCACCTGTTCCGTCGATCGATCGGGTTTCGCCTCGTCGAGCTGACGAGCCGAGACGGCAGGGGTGTCGAAAAGTGGAGAGGAATAATATATTTTATCCGTGACGATGCGCGCATTTTTAATTCGCGAGCTAATACGTTCGCCGATTCGGGGGAGGTCAAGGAGGACAGCTTAGGAGCCGAATGAAGATGATTTCCCTCAGAAAATAGAGCTTGAGAAATATCGGAGAAAAATGAGCGAAAATCGAGGATTCAGAAGGACAAAAAAAAGGAATTTGTCGTGTACAAAAATGATCATCAGCTAGTAATGTCGAGGTTTATTGATTAGACAAGATGTTAATTTGTGAAATATTTTGATGCTTTTATTCATGGTTGGGACTACCGTTTTTTTATTCTTTTGCAGAGATGACTTTTTTTTCATCTTTTTTTGAGAAATTATCGGAACTTTCAGAAAATTAAAGAAAACCTAGGTTTAATGACCATTTTGAACCGAAAATTTAAGAGAGAGGAAAGAGGAGCTTAAATCTGCTATTCGCGTCGCGTTTCCGTGTTTCTGCATCAGCTTTCTCCTCCTCGAAAGCTTTGAATCACCACGAGAATTTTTTTCTTTTATCTGTCTATCATTTTTTTTCAAGACCAGAAAGTAGTCCTAATCATGTTATTGATTTTTTATCGATTTATACGACGTTCACTAGGGCCAGTTTCTGCTCCTTTTTGCGTTTTTTGTAATTCTTCGAGTATAGTTTATTTTTGAGGGTGTTTTGACACATTTTTAGCTGTTTTAGGCAGCGATGTCATTTCGGAGAGCAACGAGCTCGGCGCCGATGGTGCGACGACGACGGAAGTGCCCGAGAATCCGCGCATCGTCGAGCATCCGATGGACGCGATCGTGCCGCGCGAGGAGCCGGTGACGCTGAACTGCAAGGCGGAGGGCGACCCGAAACCGCAAATCGTATGGTATAAGGACGGCGAGCTGGTGACGACGGCCGCCGAGGAGTCGTCGTCGCATCGCGTCCTCTTGCCGAGCGGATCGCTCTTCTTCCTCCGGGTCATTCACGATAAGAAGAACAAACCGGATGCGGGTGAGTCTTTTGGAACTATTTTTCGATATTTCGATTTTTTGAACCGGTTTTACGCTTTTTGAACTAAATTTTTTCCCTATTTTCTTCAACCGATTTTTTATATTTCTATTTTGGAAGTCTTTATTTTTCGACTTTTTAATTTTTCGATTTGGCAGTCGGTTTTTTGACGCACCACGTTTTCGTAAGAATTTTGGATTTTGAAGAGGTAACTTCATCGTGTACCACTCGTTTTGATGCACGAGCGTGCGGATTCTTGTGTTCTTGGTTTTCCGATCGGATTGGGCTCATCAATGGGAGCTTCTCGAACCGCAAATCGGGTTTTGGGTTTAGTTTTCCTCCAGTCTATGTGATCGGCTAGATTTTTCGACTTTTTGTGTGCGATAGATTTTATTAATTTTTTCTCGATCCGATGATTGCAGGCGTTTACACGTGTGTTGCTCGAAACTCGCACGGCGAGGCTGTGAGTCGAAATGCGACACTTGAGATTGCGATGCTTCGCGACGAGTTCAAGCAGCGACCGCGCAACACGCAGGCGATCGTTGGCGCGCAGGCCATCCTTCAGTGTTCGGCGCCGAAGGGCTTTCCGGAACCCGTCGTCTACTGGAAGAAGGTGAGCGGGCTCGGGAAGTCAGCTTTTTTATTTATGGATTATTTTTATTGATTTTTTTAAATTTATTTATTTGATTTAAAAAATTTTTCTTTATATTATATGTTTATTGGATTTATTGATTTTTATTTTTTTTAATGTAATTTTTGTTTGATATTTTCCAGGACGGCCGTGAGCTGAAACCGAGCGACGACTCGCGCTTGACGGTGCACAGTTCGGGCAATCTGATCATCGGCAACGTGCAGCCAAGCGACGCCGGCTTCTACACGTGCGTCGCGCGAAATATGGTCGGCACGAAGGAGAGCAATCAGGCCAGGCTCGCCGTCTACGGTATGCGAGGAAAATTTATTTATTTTTTATTTAAAACAATATTTTTTCGACGCAATAAAAACATGAAAACGATTAAAAATAAATATTTTGAAAATTAAAAATTATTTGATTTTTTGTTCGTTTTTTATAGAAAAGCCTCGTTTTCTGAAGCAGCCCGACGACGTGACGGTTGAGGTGGGCTCCGACGTGCAGTTCGACTGCAAGGTCGCCGGCGATCCGATGCCCGTCATCGTCTGGCGCAAGAAGGACGGAAAGATGCCGCTCGGGCGGGCCCAGATCATGGAGAGCAAGGCGCTGAGAATCGATCGGTACTTTATCGATTTTTGTTTGTCTTAGTTTTTTCTTTTATTTGCTCTAATTTTAGTGTGATTGCTGGCGATGAAGGCGAGTATATCTGTCAGGCGAAGAACCCGGCCGGTCAGATTGAAGCTTCTGCTCGGCTTGTCGTTCATTCGCCGCCGAGCTTTTCGCTGGAGCCCCGCGACGTTTCTGCGGAGGGTAATTTTGTGAGCCCTTTTTCGAATATTTTAAAATTTTAGCATATTTTATTATTAATATATAATATGATAATAATGTAAAAAATTAATTTAGTTTTTATATTTTAGTTTATTTTCTGTATTTTTAACCTTTTTGCATTTTTCACTCGTTTTAAAATTTAATTTTTGTTTTTTTTTTCTTGTTGCGTTTGTTGTTTTCTTGTTTGTTTTAACATTTAAAAATTTTAATGTGCTTATTACTGTTTGTACAAGCAGATTGGTTTTGTCTCTCAGTTTATTGCGAATATTTTGAAAATTAGTAAAAATTAATTGATGAATTTGTTGTTTGCAGAGGGCGCGACGGTGACGTTCGGCTGCGACGCGCAAGGAAATCCACCACCGGCCCGTTTCTGGTCGAAGGAGGGCGACCAATCGCTTCTCTTCCCCGGCCATGTCTCGTCCGACGGACGCATTCAGGTGAGCACAGGCGGCGAGCTGCGCATCTCGCCCGTGCACGGCGACGACGCCGGCTTCTGGCTCTGCTCGGCACTCAACGCGGCTGGCTCGAACGTCGCCAAGGCGCTTCTCAAGGTCGCCGGCGGTGATGCTCAAAAATGTACGTCAGTGTGCGGTTTTTATATATTTATTGATTTTTTATGAATTTTTTTATTTACCGATTTTTTTGTCGATTTATTGATTTTTAATTTAAACTGCAGCGATGCTGGTCCAACCGCCGCCAGTGATCACGCACGGCCCGGCGAATCAGACGCTTCCGCTCAACTCGCTCGCGATTTTGCCTTGCAAAGCGACCAACGCTGGTGGCGGTAGCGACGCGCCGCCAACCATTAGCTGGATGAGGAACGGCGTCGCAATCGTTCCCGCCGATGATGCGCGTTATTCGCAATTGCCGTCGGGTGCTCTCCAGATTCAAGGTGCTTCATTCTCCGTTTCCCGCTTGGATGGTCGGGACACAAGTGCGACTCATGAACGTGTTCTTTGTGCAGACTTGAAACGCACCGATTCGGGCATCTATGTCTGTCGGGCGAGCAGCGGGGACGGCACGACGACGTGGAGCGCTGGACTCGCTGTCGAACGTATGCCATTTTTATCGAAATTTATTTTTTATTTTCGTTTCTTTTCGGTTTTTTAGCGCACACTGATCCGAACGTGATTTTTCATCGAATGGCCGAACCGTCGACCATGCCGGGTCCGCCGTCCAAGGCGCGTCTTGTGAACGCGACGGAGACGACGATCGCGCTCGACTGGCGTCCGCCAACGCGTCTCGGCTCGTCGGCGATTGTCGGATATCTTGTGCAGTACTTCGCTGTCGATGCAGCTCAGGTAAGAAATTTTTTGTTATTTTTTTTCATAATTTTTAAGATTGAAGAATTATTTTGTACGTTTTTTATTTTTTACCATTTTTTTCGTTATCTCACTAAATAAAAAGTCGCTTTTTGTTAAATAAATAAAAAATCAATTTTATAAATGTAGTAAATATATATAAAAGAAATATAAAAATATGTGAAATAAATAAGCAAAAATGATTTTTTGGGAAATAAATTTAAAAAAATTATAAATGTGCAAAAAAATTCTAAAATTCGAAATTTTGAAATTTTTCGCTTATAGGCTAACGCCGGTGGTGGCTGGCAAAATGTTGCCGAGGAGATTCGTGCACCGCGCGTCGTCGTGCACGGACTGCGCCCAGCGACGTCATACGTGTTCGTCGTGCGGGCAGAGAACTCGAACGGCATCGGCGAACCGTCGCCCATCTCGCCGCCCGTCCGAACGAAGCTGATTGGCCCATCGACGACGGGAGATGGCGGATTGCCATCGATGGCGCACGAGTTCGACCTTCAGCTTGCGCGACAGCGTCTCGGCGCGGAACAGATCGTTCGTCTTCAGGAGGTCAAGTCGATCAACTCTACTGCCGTCAAGCTCACCTGGAAGGTATGTATATGCGCATTTTTATCGATTTTTTATTCTGCGCAGTTATCGATTTTTTTCTAATTTTTTGTGTGCAGTGCGTACTGTTTATACTAAATGGACGATTGTTTATTTTTGTCTTATTTTTATATGCGCAGTATATCTATGTGTAGTGTAGATATTTATCGATTTTTTAATTTCATGTATGTACATTACGTAATCTCCGATTTTTTTCCCTTTAGCTCAAACGAGCAGAGCCGCTCATCCAAGGCTACTATATCAAGTGGCAGGGCGGCGGACCAACGACGGCGCCTGGTGGTGGCGCTCCCCGTTGGTCGACGCCTTCGTCGCCCAATCAATGGGTGAACGCGAGCGGGGCCAAGACGACCAGCTGGATGGTGGAGGGTCTTCGGCCGTATACGCCTTATAAGTTCTTTGTGCTTCCGTATTACAAAAGCGCTGAGGGGATGCCGTCCAATATTCTCGATGTCACAACTGACGAAGCCGGTACGAATTATAGCATAGTCTATCGATTTATTGATTTTCATCGTTTTATTATTTTACCGATTTTCTTCGATTTATTTATTTTTAGGTCCATCGAGCCCACCGCGAGACGTTCGTGTTCGTGTGATGAACGTGACGACGCTGCGGATCTCGTGGCGCCCGCCGCCACCGCAGGACATCAACGGGCTGCTCAAGGGCTTCCAGGTGGTCGTGCTCGGCAACGAGACGCGCTTCAATCGCAACATCCCGACCAACGAGCGCGCCGCATCGGTCACCGTCTTTCATCTCATCCCCTCGATGACCTATCGCGTTCAGGTCGCTGCCTTCACCGCTGGCGGCATGGGCGTTTATCACCCCGTCGAGTTTGTCACCATGGGTGCGCGAGTCGAACAAAATCGATAAATTGAAAAAAATCGATAAAATAAAAATGGAGTCTGCTGGTGTTTTTTGCAGACGAGGAAACGCTGCGACGTCATCAGGCGCTGGACCGGGACGCCGACCTTCACTCACGCATCGAGGAGATCGTCAAGGCGCCCTGGTTCATCGCGCTCGTCGGCTCACTCATCTGGCTCGTGCTCTTCGCGTTCGCCGTGCTCGTCTGCTGGCGCCGGAGGCGGTCCGCATCGGCCGCTAAGAAGGCCGCCTCATCGGGCGTCCTCGGCATGCCTTTCATCAAGATCAACGACGGATCTGTGTACGTTTAACGAACAAAGGAATAATTGCTGAAAAATCGATAATTGGGTACGATCTTTGTAGGACTGCACGCGATGCGCTTTGGATGGACCACACGGCGTTCTCGAATGCGGCTGCTGCGCGTGGCTCGTCGAGTCTCAACGGTGGAACGGGAACACTTCGCAGTAATGCGACGGGCAGCTCCCTGCGTGGTGGTGGACCCGCAGGCGATTTGCGTATCAACACAGGTACTCTACAATTATTTATTGATTTTTGAAAAGTCCTATTGATTTGCGCTCTATCGCAGATATGATGGCGATGAACGGCGCTGGCGGTGCTTATTACGTTGAGCGAGGTGGCGACTTTATGGAAACTGGTTACCCGCTCGTCGACGCGTCGGCGGCCGCTTATAATAGCCGCGCGGGTCCGCCACATCTGTACGGTCCAGGCGGGCATCATCAGCAACAGGTTAGTGTTGTTTTGCATCCACGACCTGTCACGTGACCACTCGTTCGAATCGGCGTGTTCTGCCCGTTCTGGCGGTGTTCTCGGTTTTGAGCTCGAACGCTTGAGTGAAGAATTCCAGGGGCTAACCTTTACCCATATCATTTATTGTTCGTTTATCGATTTTTGACTTTACAGGTGCTTCTTAATCTGAGCCAGCAGAACCTGTCGACGTTCTACCATCCGCCCGGTGGCGGTGGCCGTGAATCGCCATCGCCGTACGCGACGACGACCCTCGTCATGGGCGATCGGTCGGCCGCAGCGGCGCATCGCCAGAACTTGCTCAACGAACAGCAGCTCGCGCGGACGGGCGGACCGCCGCAGCGACGGACGGCTGCGCAGCAGCCACGAGGTGGGCACTCGACACCGGGTCTGCACGCGAGTGGAGATCCGAGCCCGCCGACCACCGAGATTTCTTATCTGGCGTCGCATTCGTCCAATTCGGATGGCTCGGCGGGCAGCAACGGGGGCGGAGGACTCGGTACGCGTAATTGTTTTTGTATTTTATTGATTTTTACGTACATAGCTGTTGATTTTCGTCTTTTTCTGTGCAGTTATTGATTTTTGTTTATTCAATCTTTACAGGAACGACAATGTCGCGGTGCTTTCGCGTCGGGGCCGCGCCGCCGCAGCTGAACGACTTTTTGCCCCCACCCCCAAGCGAACCCCCGCCGCCCACGAGCGATTGGGGCGGCGACAGCAATGACGAGGAGGCGGCCGCTGCTGAGCATTTCGCCGCGAGCCGAGGCGGTGCCGGTCAACGACGAGAAGTCGAGGCCGCCCGTCGGGACGCTCGGCGCCGTTTTCCGACACCACCGCAGCGCCAGCCGCCGCCTCAGCCTGCCTTCTACGGGGGCGGTGCCGGTCGAAGTGCCCCGCTGGAACGACGGGGCGGCAGGTTTGCGGCGGCGCCTTTTGAAGATTTTGGCGGCGATGATGGCACCGCCGGTGGTGGCGAGTATGACTACGCGTCGGTGCCGCCCGGCATGGGCGACCATCCGTCGACGTCGTGGCGACCCGCTGGAGGCGGTGGTGGCAGCCCTCGTTCGCTTTCGTACTGCGATCCCGATCCGATGAACGCGAGCAAACGAAGTGGGTTTTCTATTTTTCTGACGTCCATTTTTGAGCGTTTTATTCGATTTTTTACGATACAAAAATTTTGGGAGTCAAAAAATTTATTTTTCATGTCTTAGAAATTATTTTAGCAGTAAAAAATTATTTTTAACAATATTTTTGGTCAATCATTTTGATATTATTTTTAAATTGATGGTTTTTCTATTTAATAATTTTATCGATTTTTTAATCGATTTTTACCGATTTATCGATTTTTTTTACCTCAAATTTTGAAGTACGCGAATAATTATGCTTGCAGGCTCGCTGCTCGCGTCGGCGGGCACGTCGGAGTGCGGTGGTGCGAACGAGGCGGGTGGTGGGTGCGAGTCGTCACTGCACGATGACGACGAGTTTGACGAGCTTGACGGCGAAGAGGACGACGATGACGAGTCGGACTCGTTTCTCCGCGACGATCAGCGGCGTCGACCGCGCGACCTTGGCGGTGGCGGGTCCGATGGTGACCCCATTCAGGCGTCGACGTCGGCGACCTCATTTCAAGCAGCTTTAGCGCGCGCAGCAAGGCGCCAACGTAAGGCAACCCCCGCGGACTATATTTTATTATTTAAAATATTGCATTTTTTTATTTATTGATTTTTAAACTAAATATTTAAAAATGCATACACATAGGTTTATGTTTGATTATTTATCGATTTTTTTTTCAGCCGCCGAATCTAGTCAAGCGACGTCGCCAGGTGGCGTGGCGGCGATGCATCGGAGTCGGAGCAAGCCGGGCGGCGGCCTCGACTATCAGTCGCTGGCGCGGCCCGCACAACCGCTGATGGGCGTCAGCGCCGCTGCCGCATCAGCGCTAACACAAAGCACATGTACGTATTTGTGCATTATCGATTTTTTTATTCTTAAAATAATCATTTTGCACATTTCTAGATGATTCTCATAATTTTAACTCGCCATCGTCTGGCGCGTCGCCGTCCATTGCGCAGTTTGGTGGTGCCGGCGCGATGGCGTCGTCGAAGCTTGGCTCGCTTCCCCGACCGCAGCCGCGGACGCAGCGACCGTCGCGCGACTTTCTGCTCAACTCGTCCTCGGTAAGCCTCCAGTCTATTTTCTTACGAATTTTTCTATTTTTTTTTTATTTTTTTTCGCAAAAGAACAGGAAGTTTTGAATTTTATTTTTTTCTTTTTACTTTGTTGCTATTTTTTATTATTATATATTTTTTATTTTTATATATTGATTTTATTTATTATGTTTTCAGTCAGTGTCTGTATTTTCTTTTATTATTCAGGCCAACGCCTCATCTCAGCGTGACGTCGTCTGATCAGGGCGACGACCACTGTTTAAAGAGATTATCGATGGATTTTTTTTTGGCCAACTCGCGACGGATTCCGTTGACGCTGGCGAATGATATTAGCTGTTCATTTTGTACGTACAGTACGTGTTTTTATGGTCGATGTTTTTAGTGTAAAACTAATGGACATTTTTTCTATTTTATACGACTGCCTCGTTGTTCTTGCATTTTCAGCTACTGCCGTTTTCTCTATTTTGTGCTCGTTACTTGTTGGTAAAACTGACTCAGTCGACGGCTGAAGATTGCCATTTTATAAGTTTACGTTTGAAAATTATTACATGGGCTAACACTAAATTCATGCTAATGGTGAGTAGGATAGCTTATCTGACGCGTCTCGTAATTCCCAGTTCGAGTGAGCTATTTATTGGCCATTAAAGAGACGGCAAAGTTGCATCGACTCGACCTCACAGAATTAGATTTTTACGTCAGGACATGGAGACTGGTTTTGTGACTAAAAAGTTGAAACCTCCGGTTTCGCTCGTTTACAACTTTTTCTGCGGACCGAGCTATCCATTGGTGTGGTCGGTTTCGCATAATATTCTGATTATCGATTTAAAAGGCTGTTTTCTTTTCGAGATATAGGGAGCGGAGAATTCCACTTTTGACGCCGGCATCGTGAAGAGCGCGAAAAATGAGGCTGGTCGGCTGTGCACAACTTTGCTGTACGAGCGCCTAGCGCTCAGGACACTCGACGAAAGATGAAAGTGGGCCCAATTACATAGATCCGCAGCCTATCTCGACTGTCGGCCCATACAGCGCTCGCATGGAGCAATATTATGCGAAACCGAGCAGACCGGTGGATAGCTAAGAGTCGTAGAATAATTTTGATGTGCTGGGTTTTGAGCTAGCTCGTCTCGTACCCCACCATACGTCAAAAAGTGTTTAAAAAATTGCAAGTGAGCCCAACATTTTTACCCTACGTATTTTTCGTCCTAGATACGAAATGTTAGTTTAAACTATTTTGCAAGCTCACGTGGAATGGAACCACCCTTTGTCAACCAAAAGGTGTGTCATATAAAATGACGTGCGTACTATACGCTCTTCATTGACGCATGGGTACAGAAGCATATTTATTCGCGAATAAATATTGATAAGAAAGAGGTTCGTCGTCACAAACTGGTAGCTTATTTCTCATATAAGGAACGTAACACGACACTTAGAGCATCATACGACGTTCCTTTGCGATCTACGACCCACGATGACTAAAGCGGACGCGTTGCTTTTTTGTGTCCTTGCATCGGTGATCTCGACCTCAAATGGCGCTTTCTGGGACGGACTGAGAAGTGAGACGCCTCTGGGCAAGCTATTGCATGCTAATCGAAGAAATCTTTTCTAGCCACACATTATAATGCAAAGCACCCAGATAAGCTTTTCAACCGAATGCCACGAACTATCGCCGAAACGGCTAGCCTCAATTTTACGCTCAGGGACGACCATTGCCAAGCGGGTGCGTATTTGTTTTGTGAAAGAAGATAATTTGTTTTTGATCTCACCGGAAAACTGCAGGAAACGTTTTACAGTATTACTGGAGGTTTCACTTTGATCTACTATTTTTATTATTTCAGAGTTTCCAGACAACTGTGTTTTGTGTTTTTTCTCAGTCAGCCTATAAGGAAAATAATTTCTATGTCAATCTGCCATCGTCTATGACAATTTCAGCGAAAGCAGTTGCTAAATTTGAACATCATACCGTATTTTTTTGATTAATCCTCCCGGGGGGATTATTCAATTTTTGCCATTTTGGACCAGTTTTTACAAAATAATAATCCCCCCAGGGGGATTATTCCAGAAGTGCCATCCCATGTGCGTTGAGGATAAAATTAGTATAGCGCTAAATTTTGTGCTTGTAATGGAAACTCACCCTCAGACAATGTGCTCTGACCTCTGTCCAGCCCACACT
>JAQGBB010000147.1:0-25606 GCA_034691745.1 Prismatolaimus dolichurus
TTTGGTGACGTCACACGCCGATGTGCATCTCGGCACGTGGCAACAGCATCGACAGTTGCGCGTTTCGACAATTTTGCCTGTGAGTCATAGTCACGTGTATCGTGAAAGGACGATTTTTTAAAGTTAAAATTTTAACTTTTTTAAAGTGACTGTGTGCAATACCGCGCTGATAATCTGTGCCTTTTAAAGTGAAAATTTGGATTGTTTCAACCGCTCAAGCAGGCGCCAGTTCAGACGCTCTAACGCTGGTGGCGGAGTCCCATATACCGGACCCTCCTTTTCGAAGACTTTGCTGTTCGAGTGCACGAATTTTGATTTTGGGCGGTCGTGACCGCAATCACTTTTACTGCTGTTCGGAGACGCACTAGTAGTGAGTGGCATTCAAGAGTAATACGAATTGACAAAGCTATGGGCAACCCAAATCTCACGACTTACAAGTCATTTTTGGATATTCCGCAACATAGCCGTGTGTTTCAATTTATATCTTTTTCAGTTGTGTTGCATCGATTTAGCTGCAAATTCTAAATTTGTATACCAAGATTTGGTAAAATTACACAACATGTAATTCTTGCATAAACTACGAGCACACTATTTTTGAGCGCCGAGAACGATCGAAAAATTAGACGCTGTCGTCTGTCTCGTCGGTCAACAACACAGCAGTAGAAGTGAAAAGTTCTAACCTCCATGCATTTTGTGCCGCTCCAGTCAACGCGGCAGCTTGAAAAAATACAGCCACTCGCCACATCATAGGCCACATGTGAAAACTTTCAGCAGTAATGCTAAAAAAATTTCCACAATTAAACAGTGTAAAATAAACGCAAGAAAGGGTATTAAGCTTGAACTGTTCAATTCATCAAGGAGACAAGGTCGTAACACCAGGCCACTCTCTGCTCATTTGCATCGGCGCCGAAAGAAGCTTCCAATCGTTCCTTCGCGGATTGTAGACCTCAACCGAGTCGTAGAATACGTCCTTGCCGTCTGGCTTGTTGCATCCTCCAGCAACGTAGATTTGCCCGTCGATGGCGACGGCACCAGCGCCATAGCGGGCGACGTGCATGTCCGCCAACTGCGTCCAGCTGTTCTCCAACGGGTCGTACACTTCGACCACGTTGAGCGCCAGGCTGGCACTCGCGAATCCGCCGATAGCGTACAGCCCCTCACCGACCACGGCGACCGAAAGGCCGCAACGTTTTTGCGTCAACGAGTGGACGAATGACCAATGGTCACTCCGCGGGTCGTACCGCTCGACCGAACTCTGAACGTTTCCGTCCGACCCTCCAACGGCGTAGAGATAGCCGCCGAGCGCGCCCGCCGCAACGTACTTTCGTGGTGTCTTCATCGGGCTTATTAGCTGCCACTTACCAGACTTTATGTCAAGAACGTCGACACTAGCTAGAACGGTGTCATTGTGGTCGATGCCACCAACGGCGTAGATCCGGCTCTCGAGCGCAACGACGGCGTGCTGCGTTCGCGGGAAGCTCATTTTCGGTGTGGCGGACGCAATCCATACGTTTGTGTGCGGGTCGTAAACGTCGACGGTTCCAAGCATAGTGCCGTTGGCGTCACGCCCACCAACGGCGTAAACGAGACCGCCGACGTTTACGGCACCAAATTCACGACGCCCGTGGCCGGGGAGGTCGGTGACAGAAGCCCAGCGAGCAAGCTGGAAACTGTGGACTTCGGCAGACCACTGTGATTTCGTTGCGGTGCCGCGACCTCCGACGACAAAGAGAGAAGCGTTCGGAGTTGATGTCTCTTCTTCATCGTCTGAAATCCAAGCACGGTGATTTGCAGCTGTGAGAACTGTTTGAGGTGTGCGGGCTGCTACGTTCATAAAAATAATGTGTAAAGAAAATAAACAAATAAAATAATATAAATGAATAAAAAATAAATAACATGAATAAATAAATAACATGAATAAGTAAATAAATAAAATGAATAACAAGTCAGATGTACCGATCTTCGAGGCCCACTTACGCAGTGTACGCTGCGGTATGAGTCAAACAAATTAGAAGCCGGGCATGAAGGGGCACCGTACATATGCCAGAAACCATTTTAAAACTTTGTGTCATCGATGGTGCTGTCATAATTTGGTTTGAAGGGTTCCCGCATGCGGTTTGTGAACAACATCGCGGTCGAATAGAATCTGCAAAATTTCAGCCAAATCCGTTGAAGCATTCCAAAGTTATGCCCAAAACCATTTTAGAACTTTTGTCATTGATGTTGCTGTCATAAGTGATTTCCAGGGCCCATATTCTAATCTGTTTCTAGCCTTGTGCCATGGTACTTTCCCAAAAACTTTCAGCCGGCTAGCCCTCTTATTTCGAAGGTTATCTTGCTCACGGACGGACAGAGGGACGCACGGACCACCGCATAAGGAACTTCCGTGCGTGAGTGGGCCTAAAAATAAATAACATGAATAATATGAATGACATAAATAAAATGAATAAGTAAATAAATAAAATAAATCAATATTTGAAGTTTCTGTTGTAGCCGTTCCTGCATTCATTCAGTTTCAAATGCACCCTCTGTGTTAGCCGCTAGCTCGGTAAGTAAGACGGCGCTCACGACAACGGTGACGACGACAACCGCAGACATCAGAAGAGCAGCAACCAGCTTGCTTCCCCATCGTTTGCACCAGGACTGTCGAAATCGCAGATACTTGTCGGTGACGTCTGACTCGGCCGACGATCCCCAATAAAGGGTCTCATCTGCAGGCGCAGCTGGAACGCTACTTCGTGGTGCGTTCGGCGCTCCGCGCAAGACCTGCGTGTACGTGTCCCTGCGATAGCCGGTTGGATCTTCCGGGATTTCGTCATATATGCTCTCGACATCGACATGATCTTCATCAACGCGAAAATGTACTCGTAGATCCCGCGGCGTTGCGGCTTGCGTTGGCGGTTCGGAAAAACTGTGTGCTGCCACGTTGGAAGCAGACAGCTCTTCGTCGACCGGTTCGGCACGTGGCTGAGCAACATTATTAGCGGCTTTGAGGTCAAAGTTGACCCAGTTTTGCTGGCTGCCTCCAAATTCAGAATTGGGTTTGCCTTCTTGCACATTCTCCCTTACGCTCAAAGGAAACTCGCCAGGTCTGGCCGGCAAAACGTTGTATACGTCCATGTTTAGGATCAGTTAGAAGGCAATTTTTTAATTTGCTGTCTGGGAAAAGTCTGTCCTAATGGTTTTCGACAGGTGTTATATCAAATGAAAAGCACTTGAACGTGGTGCAGACACTTGCGAGAAAATCCATAGAAATAAAAGATACACATGACGTCAGGTGCGCAATAGTGATGTGACCAGGGCGGCAGCTTTGTCAGCTTTGAGCAATGAAGGACTAATAAAAGTGTGCGATTTGGCAATCTGATAAGCGTCGTGTCGACAAAAAAATTTACGAACAACGTCGCGCAACAACATCATCATCGGGAATGACGTATTTGCCTTCAACAAAATCGCCTTTACAGCGTCGTCAACTGAAGTCGGAAGACACGCGACGTGAACTTCATGTGTCGTGCCTTTGTGTTGCGTACCATACTCTAGAAAAAGCAAGTCAGACGTGCCGATCCGTAGGCCCACTTACACGTTACATTCAACCTTATTCGTCAATCAGTTAAAAAATAATATTTACTATTATAAACGCAATTTCAATCATTATTTCAGTAATTATTTCAGCCTTCGCATTGCAAGCGGAAGGAGTATATGCGATACTGCACGAAGTGAAGAAGTCTTGCACGTTTTAACCAAGACAATTCTGAAACATTTCGTTCCTAGGTTATGGAGATGCATCTGCCACAGTGCAAAAGTCAGCGCGTGCGCGATGATTCACTGTCTGTTGCTCTGCACTGTAATTTTAACGCAGTAATTTCAAACCCGTTTCCTGCTTCTAACACGTAGTAACCACAAAAATGCAAACCGGTTCATGGGCGGAACCCAAAGTATCTAACGCCAAAAACCCGATCTCGATTCGTTGCTTCTAGCTCAGATCGATGCTTGAGAGTCGCTTTAGTAATTAAATTTACATGGGAAGAATAACTTTGAGACAGTTTCTGGCCTCTAATACTGAACCTCTAGCAATAAAAATGCAAAAGCATTTATGTTCGGGCCAGGGGCTACCCAACGCACAAAATGCATCTCGATCGGTTGCTTTTAGCTTGGGGTCGACGGGGTGCTTCCAGACGGCAAAAGCGATTGCAATAGGCTCCACTTACGTGTGTAAGTGAGCCTACAAATCAATGTGCGATTGTAAATTGTCACTAAATATCAATAAGTACGAGTGTATGTACACTCTATTTAAATTAAGGGTTTTTGCATCCGGCAACGAGCGAGCTAAGAAAGAGAAAAAAGGATGCTAACTGTTCGGATTTTGAAACCCCCTCCTCGCTTCCTCCTAGCCCCCTCCTCAGCCTCCTCCTCGCCCACTTGCCAACGGCTCGTGCGCACTTTCCAACAATATGAGGAGAACGGGGAAGCCCCCTCCCCCAAATAAAAATTCGTTTTTTCACAAGAGCGCGAGGAAAACCCACTTTGCGACAGCTGCAGCAGTACTACGAACACATCTTGAGTTGTTTATCTCTCTTGCTTCAAAAACTTCTAAGCTGGTCTTTTTCGCTCCCGCCGGATGCCTTTTCGGCTTTGCCTATTTACTTGTTCCAGCGAACTGGCTGAGCAGATCAGCCAACTTATACAGCTATCATTTTGACATATCGCAGTCCAATATACGTAGGTTGAGCTAGTCGGGAGATAACTATAACTGGGAGACTTACAAAAACGGCCGCCCCACAATGCCTTTTGCGGTGCATGGTAGTTCCTGCATAATGGCACAAGTATCACTCTTCCAACGTCTGATGACTATCACTTCGTCGATGCGCTAGCGTCGTGACAGCAGCCCATTCTCGGCCCATCTGCATACGGGCCGAAAGAAGTTTCCACCCGTTGCTCGCCGGATTGTAGACCTCGACCGAGTCGAAATAGGTCGTACGATCGAAGCCGCCGACGACGTAGATTTGTCCATCCTCCACGGCGACAGCGGCGGCACCAAAGCGTCCAAATCGCATATCGGCCACTCGGCTCCAACTGTCCTCCCTAGGGTCATAGACTTCAACCGAACTCAGCGGCGGCTTACCACTGGTAGCAAATCCAGCGATGGCGTACAACTTCCCGTCGACAACAGCGACGCTGAAACCACAACGTTTCTGCGTCAACGAGTTAACGAATGACCAATGGTCACTCCGCGGGTCGTACCGCTCAACCGAACTGTGGACGTTCCCGTCCGATCCGCCAACGGCGTAGAGATAGCCACCGAGCGCGCCCGCTGCAACGTACTTTCGTCGTTTCTTCATCGGGCTTATGGGCTTCCAGCTGTTGCTCTTTATGTCAAGAACGTCGACACTAGCTAGAGCAGTTCCGTTGCGGTCAATGCCGCCAACGGCGTAGATCCGGTTCCCGAGAACGGCGACGGCGTGCTGCGTTCGCGGGATGCTCATTTTTCTTACGGATGACGAATTCCATGTGTTTGTGTTGGGGTCATAAACGTCTACCGTTGCGAGAATGACGCCTTTTGAGTTGCGCCCACCGACAGCGTACACGCGACCGCCGAGATTGACGGCGCCGAATTCGCGACGTCCGTACTCAGACAGATGGGCGACAAAGGTCCAACTTGCAAACTCGAAATTGTACACTTCGGTCGATTTATGAGTATTGGTTGTTATGCCCTGCCCACCAAGAACAAAAAGCACCAATGAAGCGTTCGTCTTCATAGAGAAGTCAAAATTTTCATCCATCTCTAAAATAGAGTTGAAGTCCATTTTTTGGTGGGAGAAAAGTCAAGAACGCAAGAAACTGCAGCGATACGGCTAGACTAATCCATGTTTCACCTTTAATCTACAAGCTATCATAAACTCACCTGGTAGACCATCGGGTCCCGTAGTAAATAAGAAAACGGCGCCAACGACAACAGAAACCATAATGACCACGAACAATATCACGAAGGCAACGAGCTTGCTTCCCCATCTCTTACACCACGATCGTCGAAAGCGCAAATACGATTCGTTGGAGTCCGACACCGACTGTCCCCAGTAGAGAGTCTCGTCCGTTGGCGCCGCCGGAACTCTACTGCGCGGCACGTCTGGTGCTCCGCGTAGGACCTGCGTGTACATGAGGTCCAGATAGCCGGCTGGATCTTCCGGAATTTCGTCGTATAAGCTCTCGACGTCGGTGCGACTCTCAACAACGCGAAAATGGAGTAGTGAATCCTGCGGAGCTGCAGCTTCAGTTTGAGGCTCGGAGTTGAAGATATTCGCTTCTGGGTTAGATGGGTTCTCGGTGACTGGTTCTGCAGCCAGTTGATGCACTTCAACGATGTCGGGAACGGGATCCGACTTGGGATTCAAGACAATCCAACTTTCCAAGCTATCGAAAAATCCGGGTTTGCTTTCTCGCGCTTCTTCCCTCACGCAGAGCGGGAGCTCGCTGTCCGAGCGGTTCTCAAAAACGTGGTATGCGTCCATGTTGAGTAACAGCTAGCTAGCAAAGTGTCTCTCTGGTTCAGCAGGCTACGACGCTTTTTCAATTGAAGCCCTCCGCCGAGAGCCACTGCAGCTTTGTTCGAACATCCGTTTGCTAAATTGCGTTGTCTTCTGTGAGGCCGCTTTCGAAGTGCATCGCCTGTCAGCGATCTCATGCTTTCCGAAGTTGCACATCCGTTTCCATAGATCCTCTTATCGCATGCATGCAGTAATTAATTCGCTACACGCACAAAAGGTTAAAAGCCCGGTGTTCTGGGTAGAAGCAGGTGACAACGCGGAGCTGCACTTTGATGGAAATGTCGCAAGAGTAACCTACGTGAAATGCATTAGAAAATAGCAGCTAGTAGAAAATCAATAATTAATTTAAAAACAATTTCCAGATCAGTGCTGGGGGATGAAAGAGAAGATCATGGCGATTCCGGAAGGGAAGAAAAATCGGGTAGCTGAAAAATCTACAAACAACGTCACTAAAGCAAACGTCATTAATAACCGCCGACCGGCGACTTGCAACTGCAAGTTTCACCCTCTCAAAAACGAAATTTTTCGCCGCAGATTCATCGTGAACGCCGTGCGGAAATTCAGATTTTGATCAGCAGACGAACACACTCATCATTACTGGCTATTAGGGGCATCCATTAATGACGTCACCTGCCTGGGTGGGCGGGTCAAGAAATTTTGTACAGGAAGTGACGCTACGTGTAAAAGATAGCCTATGTTTATGTGTTAAAGCTAGTGACGAGGGTGGGTGGGTCTAAAATTTTGCATTTTTAAGTGACGTCATTAGTAAATGACTCCTTATTGTACTATTTAGATTAATGCGTGGGCTCCTGTTCTGAAATCAATGTAATGGTGCCATTTTGACGCACGAGAGGCACACGCTTGTTGTGTTCATCAGGCAGGGAGCTTTGTTTCCGAGCAAGATCAATACATTATATTGTTACGAAGTGTCAATACATAGGTTAACAAGTAACTCGGCGAGGCCGAAAAAGTATCCTGCTTGGGAACGCGCACCATTTCATGAGATATGTAGAATTCTGCGTCTGCGAAATAGGGCTCGTCGACGCGAAACTTAACTTCGCAGCGCTTTCGAACTATCAGATGATTAAATGGCAAAAGAAATTCCTCAACGAACGCTGCAATTTGCTCCTCCCTACGCTGCCTGCACTTGATGGACTTTGGAACAGCTTGAAAAATTTGGTGTTCCACCACTTTTATATGTTCAAATTTTTTAGTTGCAGGATGCCTGAGGGGGGATAGGGGGATAAGGGGAATAGCCCAAGAGTGACCACTTGGCTATCCTTTTGCTTCCACGCTGCGCGCTCCAGGTAGGATGCAAAAAGTCTTATTTTACAGGGATTTTCGCTATGCGCTGTGCGCAGCATGTTTATCGCTCTGTTCTGGAAAGTCAAATATCGTGAAGCTTCTGAAATTCACTAATTACGAAGTTGTGCTGCATGCTTCACCGTCAAAAACCCCTCTCAGGAGGTGCCGTCGTTATCGTCAACAGCCCGAATTCCGACCACCTTGTTGCTCCTGACCTGACTCGAGAGTGACGAATTATAATACAGCTCCACGCGAAGCTGTGCGAATAAAAAGAAAATAGAGTATTTAAAATTTTTTTTTTAAATTTATACATTCTGTTTCTGAGCCGACTATCGTTTCTTCAAAATTATATTCATGCATCAAAAACGTCAAAGAATCCGATCCGATGTTCTACGACTGCGAGCCGTACGGAACGTCTTTATAGAGCCACATCATCTGCCTTCAGCTAACGTTGAAGGGCTGGAGGCCTAATATGTAAACACAGAGAAATATATGGTGATTTTCTTATTAACCAGAACACGCGAGATAAAATTTGCCTTTTACGCTTTTAAGACCGTGAACAATGGACGTTTTTGGGTCCAAAATTTCCAAAAACTGGAGTTCCTCAATGGCAAAAAACTGAGATAATTATTAGCTTTCACATTCGTTTCCTGTGGAGCCATCAGACATGGAAAATTTGTGATCCAGAGAGTGTTCTGAGATACCACGTATTGTATCTGACTTTGTTTTTCGTGCATGCCGGATATTCTTCGGCTTTACGGATCCATACTTGTTATCCACATACTACCAACCGCAGAGCCAAAGAGGGAAGGGGAGCTCCCCTGACGGCCGGACGACGACCTAGAAGAAAATGGTAATGGGTACCCCCTAAGCGACGGAAATTAGCGTTTTGACAAGTGTTTTTCCCAAAAATTCTGCCCTCGCGTTGGGATTCGCCATTACAAATTTTCCTCGCCTGTAAGCAAATCCTAGCCCGCGGTTGCGTCGAAAAGAGGCGACAGCGGAGGTTCCAGAGGCCGGAGCGAATTCGCCCATTGTTGCAGCAGGGGAGGTACTGGCGCTTCGAATTCCTGTCCTAGAAGAAATAGAGAGCACCGCAGTATCAATTTGCAAAATTAACAAGCGAAAGTCGCCAGTTTTTGTCGTGTTTTTCGAGTCATAAACAGTTTATTTTGTTTTTTTTTGTTTTTTCAAGCCTTAAAAACCTGTTTGTTAATAAACCGTTTGTTAACAAGATAAACACCAGCTGCTGGGAGGTGGACCTCCCGGGGTATCGGATGCACCTCCCGTTCTCTCAGGTCTGAGTCACGCGATCTCTGCACCACACAGCTATCGTTATGAACGTGCATCCTCATGTACCAAAGAGTCAGCTTACCGACATAGTAAACGTGACACTCACAGGCACAGAGACGAATAGTACGTAAAGTGTGTAAATATCGTAGCTAGAGATTGCGGTAAACAGTAAGAAGACGACAAGAAAGAAGACTCTCGCTTGCAGGCGCCAGCTAAATCAAAGCAAATGCTGAAGGCCGTGCGTCGAGTTGATTATATCACCGCCAGCATCCATGTTGAAACTTTTTAGGCTTTTGCGCGAGCTTAGTAGTGAATGTTCTAAATATTGCTAGCCTTGGCGTTGGTCAAACGCCGAAAAATGCTCCGACAAATACATATGTCATTGCAAAAATGGGCAAAACGATTATCACAAGAGCAATATTGTGTCACGGATATAATCACAGGTGAAGCAAGCAAGAATTCGACCGCACAGAAATGAATTGCTCAGAACACTTTTTATCATGCAGACCATTGTGAATACTGAAAATACATAATGATTACTATTACTTGTAAATTGTAAGTGACAAACGACCATAATAAAATCAATCGGATAGGGTGAATTCCATTGGCTAACGAAAATTTTTTGAAGCTTGCAACACTGGAAAGCATGAAAAGTGGAATACTGATAAACTAGAATATTGAGTGGTATTATAATTTTACAGACCTATATATGGCATCTATCATCAAGAGGTCTTGCTTGATTGCGTCCGCACAACTGGCTATGTGCCTTTCTCAGCATCTGCGGACGCTCTAGAGCCTTTTTGCGGCCCAAAGTAGCCATCGTTCGAATCGTGCGGAACTTCTCGATAGAGCCAGGCGATCTCCTTCCAGCTAACATTGAAGTGGTCGAGCACAAACCAGAGATACGACTCGGCATGGAACGTTCGTATGCCCGACATATTCATGTAGTCATAGCGCATCATGTAGTGACGCATAGCCTCGTAGGTGCCAAATGCGCCGCGATCGATTGTCCAATTTATATTCGGTCGAGCATCTGTTGGAAAAACGGCCAGTTTATGCTCTTTCTGAATAGTGTCCCAAACCTGGCCAACTTCGAACATATCGAAATTTTCGAATCTATGATCTGTCCGAAGCCGCATTAAATATTTGTACTCGACCCCAGTGACGTCACGATAGTGTTCGACAAGTTCGAAGCAGCGTTTCAGCGCATATAGTTGCTGAAACAAGTTTTGCGGAACCCACCCCTTGCGAAGGCCCAAGTCTAAGCTTCGGTTGTAGACTGGGCGAAGAACGCGGTCGTCGTAGAGAACGCCCCAAGCGGGGAGCATCTGTGTTTTCAGCGTAAGCTCGTCAGCTTCTTTTGAAGACGCAAACGTTGAGACGTAGAAGAAGAGATCAAACTCGCACTGGCGCATGAGGAGCATCGAGAAAACGATGGGTTCGACGAGCGGCCATGTATGTGAAATCCGATTCATTTGTCCGGTCATACAAATGGCAGCTCGCGTGGCGTTTTTCTTGGTCATTTTTGGTTCGGGTGACGCAAAAGGGGGCACTTTGTAACCTATGCGCTTGAGATCGGAGATCCACGCGCGTGTAGCGAAACACTCTTGCAATCCCCAGAACTGATTCTTTGTTAGGGCCTCGCAAAGGTCAAGCATATTTTCGAATACGTCCTTCTCAGTCGTGAGGTTCCACGCGTTGAGAAATCTCAGGAATCTCTCGACGTCGAGATAGAGTTGTTGTTCCATTTTAAAATCATCAAAATAGTCGTGAACGTTTCTAGTTTGTCGAACAATCGGTGGCCGAAAGACAAGCGTTCCGCCCATCTCCCAGAGGAGCCGCTGCACCCAGTAGCCTCGCCAGATGTCGCAGACACGTGACGTCGTCGTGTGGGGGATGAGGAGAGCCCAAAACGCATCGTACGTGTAGAACGTACTCTGGGTATTGAAGGGAGCGAACGCTCCAGGTGGAATCGCGACACCCGGTGAGGGGTAGGAGCGAAAAATGATTTTTCCCACGCTTTTCGGCCGGGTCATTCGAAATATTGCGTCCACATCGGGATCAATATCGGCGAGACTCTGCTGGATCCATGGGCGTACGCGGGTGAGAGGTTTTCGAACGGTGTAAAATTCGCTGTAGATGGCGTCCTTTATTGCCTGGAGTGGGAAACCCCGAGGCCAGACTTCTGGATGACCGAAGAACGCATAGGGATTTACGACATTCAGAGGTGCTCCCCATGGAGGGAGCGCTTCGAGGATGCCATCTTCGAGATCCGTGCCATTCAGCAGGGTAAAGTTTCCCGCATCAATCGGTGCATTATCGTCATCTGTTTCGAAGATCACCTTTGCGCCACATTGAATCGCGCAGAGATAGCCGATGTTTTTTCGCGCGTAGGCGTTCCACGGGAGTAGATGGGCGAGTTCGAAATCCAGATTATTCTGCTCGTCGACGGTTAGAAGAACGATTTTGCTCAAGTTTGCTTCGTTTCTGAGCCAATCCCTCGGCGTTTTCTTATCAGCAACGATCAGGAGAATCCAGTCGGAGATCGCTGCGAGTATTCGAACCGCATTTGACGGATAATTTATCGTTGTCAAAACGATCCATTTATCGCCTTTTATCGGGCACGGATAGCGACTTTTGGTCGATAGATCAATTGGTTCGCGTGCTTCGATGTTCTGAGTGAAATTCTTTACAGCTACGCTCCTCGCTTGTTCCTCACCGGAAAAGTAGGCTCCAAGGGCGCGCAATTTTCTACCCAAGTAGCTGAGGGGCTGGACGGCGTAGAATACGATTATCAGAGAAGCAAGCAAGAATATCGCGCAGACCTTTTCATTGGTGCTAAGCATTAGTTTTACCAGGATTGAAACTGATGTTTGGTGGCAAAGGTGCCGGAAAGCTTTAGAGCAAAATGAACATGCAGCGCGACGCAGCGAACATTAAAAGCTGTACCTTCTCGGCTGTTGATTTAGCTGGACGCGTCAGTGCTAAATCGTTTCCCGAAATCGTAAAATACACACGGAGGTGCAATCAAATTAGAGTAAATACGAGTAGGTTAGGTAATTTTGAAATTAAAAATATTAAAAAAAATGAAGAAAAGTAAAATATTCAGAAAAATTACCACAGAAACTACCAACTGTGCACCGTTTGCTTGCAATATTGTGCTCAGCTAAAAGATTACATTTTTGTGCAAAAATAAGCAAGCAAAATACATGAAATGCTACACAGAATACATGATAAAATTCAAAAAAATATATAGAAAAATGTATCATTGCGTGCTAGAAAAATTATCGTTTACACCATTAACGCGATTTGCTGCACATTAATGCGAAAGTATATGTTTAGTATTTGTATGCAACGCTGTTTTCAGCCCGTACTCGTCGTTGATTGTAAACATTGCCTGCTGCTTCACGGTAGTGCTCAGTCTGCCAGCGTCGTGAAGCTATTGAGATCGACTTTCCAGGTTTTCGCTTTTGGCTTGTTGTCAGCTTTCCCCTTGTCAGTTGCGAGAAAGATCAACTCGACGATGACGATAAGCAGGAAAGTGATCTCCGTGATCGATATCACCGACATTCAAGCGAGCATGCCCAGGAGGCCGCCAGCGCTCGAAACCAAGTCACCGAGCTGAAATTAACACGTAGGGTTCATACGCAACTCATGTGCACAACCAAAAACTCGCGTTTTGTAGCCCCGCCACCTCTATTCGCATTTGTCGCTTTCCCTGCGCACGATCTCGACCTACCCCCACGGGCAAAGGAAAAACACAAGTAAATCGGCAAAGCCGAAAAATGCATTTTCTGGCTATGGTATCGTAGACGGTTGGCTGCTTATGTCAAATCGAGAATGGAACATTCGTAGCCACAGTTTTACGTGCGTCACTACGCGTGTGTACGCGTTTTCGATTTTGAACACGATATTGCGATGTTCAAAAGTTGTTTTCGACTGGTCATCCTCGTGGGCTTGAGTCCGACGTGCACAAACTTGTTTCCCTTGTTCTCAGCTTTTGAATGATATATAAAGCAGGTCGCGGCGTTGCTTAGAGCGCAAAATATCGTTAGCAGTCGATGAGGTATGCCGATCGAAAAAATGACAAAGTCCGAACGTTCACTCCCCTTCTGCACAGATCGCTAGGAACATCGGACAGAGCCGAGAGTAGCAAAAGGACCATCTCCGGATACGTTTTAGTTTTCAAATTTTAAAAATCCGTTGAGAAAAACTAAAGTTATCGTCTGAACAGACTCACGGACTCACATGCGAACAGGTAGCTATCTTTGCTTGCGCGCTTCAGAAGATGCAAAAATTATGCAAGACTACAAGAATTGCAATCCTTTCTGAAACACCGCTGAAAAAAAAACAAACATGCCCCAAAAGTGCGCAAAGGTCGAAAAGTCGAAAATGCATATGGTTGCAAAAAAAACTCGTAAAAGTGCAAAATTGAGCAAGAAACATAGAACTTAAAAGATTTCGTAAAGTTTCAGACAAAACTCCGCAAAAAAATGAAAAAATGTAGACTTTTTATAAAAATTAAAAAAACTTTGTCCGAAAAGAATTTTCAAAAGGACAACGTGTCATTTTTTATTGATCCCTCTCCTGTCGTGTCGTGCTTTTTGTGTCTTTTCTGGGACCCCCACTCCGGTCAGTTTAGCGAGTGATTTTTGCACGATCCCGTAGAAGACGGCATTCAAGGAAGTCGCTGCCAGGCGTAACCTGCATGGTGGGCTTCTCGACAAACGTTTGATATTCAAACGTCTGGAACGATATGCGAACGATCAACGCGTTTGACCTCAAAGACACAGAGAGTAATCGGTGAAACATTTCACTCGGACTTGCTGACGCCAGTTGACATACAAAAAACTTTGAACGCATCCAGGATTTGCGTATTGTAAAGCCAGCGGACAGAACGCATTTGCCTATAGGAATATGGCAAATACATTCGGAAATTCTCAACGTCACCATCCAAAGCATATCACCATTGCCGTCGTTATGGTTGCAAACGTGCTCGATCCGCCGAACGTATTTTCACTTAAAATGTGCAAAAATTGTTTTACCGCCACCAGATAAAGCAAAGCAAGTAAACTTCCGACCAAACGTCCTTACGTGCACACGTCTGGACAAAGTGGCTCTGCCCCACTGACTGTCGTATCCATTTGAAGCTGTGTGAAGTTCGTTACGCAACCAACTAGAAATTACCAAACTATGACAAAACCGTGTATAGCGCAAGACGTTACAATACCATCAGCTAGCCCGCAAGCTGGAGCTCCACCCGTTGGCACCGCGTAGTAGGGCGACGAACAACCGCAGGCCTTGACAATTGCGCTTTGAATCAGACTGCGGACGCACGCCTGAAATTTCGACATAGCTTTTGCGCCATGAGGGTGGAAAACACCGCGTAGAAGGCTTCTCACTTCGGGGCTGTAGTCGTTTCCGGAATAGTAGTAGGGTTGCCCCGCTGGCAGCTCGTTGTAGAAGTCGATGCACGGTTCGGTCGGTCGATTCATTTTCACTTCTCGAATCTTTTCTCGTAGTATTGGCGCAAAACGAATTTTCAAGCTGGAGCATGAGGTGCTTTCATCAAGGAGTGTTTACCTGGCGCACTAGATAGCTCGTTGCTATTCCGGGAGAGACGTAGAATCCCTCGTCGGCGGGAAAGAAGTTTGTGCCCTGGTCGTGAATGATCACTCGCATGCCAGCCTGCGGCGTCGTCGGAAGGTAGTCCCACTGCTGGACGTTCAGCACGAGTAGGAGACCTGAAGTTTTTATGTACAGACGATTTCCTGCTGTGTCCATGTTCTCCTGACATAGCTTTGTGTACTAGACGCACATGTGTAAAGTGCCTGTTGGCCACGCCCTCCCCAGACGTGACGTCATACACGCATGTAGCGCAAAAAAATTAAAAACAAATTTGACAATTACGTAAACATTTGGCCATATACCATGCTGAATGCCAGCTGCTTCGGCAACGTAGAGATTTTCCATGCGGGCGTCATTGAATGACCAGCAGTTTCCCGACAGTGCCGAGTCTTGCGTACTCAACAACACCGCTCTGGTTTAAAGCAAAATCGCACCAGACTAGTGAAGCTTTTTCACAGCGTTGTTCGAGCCGTACCCGCTAACGCATTCGGAGCCACTGAAGAGGCACTCCATAAGGGTGCCCTGAAGCTGGTGGCCCATCTGCTGCAGCTGCAGAGTGTTCAGCGGGACAAGCAGGTACGGCATCAGATCGCTCGAAGTCGCAGATCGAGCCAGCTGATCGAGATTGATCTGCAAGAAAATCCCTCCAAGCGTTGTTTAGCAGCTATTTGCTTTTGCTTATCAATAAAATTCACCCGATCGATGATTGGCTAATATTATCTTTTCCGTTCTTTCGTTCGATCAATGTTTTTATATTGATATAATATAATCAGCGTGCCGCGGCTGACGTTTAGTCCGCCTACAACCTCAATCGTGGACGCATTGTATTGCGGAACTGTTGCCGCTAGTTGTTCGATGTTAGTTGTCATCGCTGAAAAAGCAATGAGCTTGATCGAGCTAGTCTGCCGTGGCTAACAATGAGAGAACGCACAGGAACACTGTGGCGGTACGTTCGCATAGATCCAGCTGACGGGATTCGTGCCGCAGGTGAAAAACGTATCCCCGGTGGCGACGAAGCCGGGACTGCACGCCCAGTAGGCGACGGAGCCGGGTTTCATCGACTGACTCGAATAGGACACGACGTAGCCATTTGGTATGGTAAGCGGTCCACAAGTGGGCTCTTTAAAATAGATCCCGATATCACGGTCTTGCAACAAACTTCCTTGGAAATAAACTCGAAAATTCGCCGCGTTTAAGAGAATCCAAAATTCGTCCTCACAAAGCCGGGGTAAAAAAACTACAAAGGCCTTACAAGACCAATGCTTATATAACCAGTTCATGTGAACGTTCGCTCAAGGGACTGCAAACGGTGTAATAGCCCTTCATTCAAACGACTTGGTTAATTAAAAGCGGGTGCATTCGGTTTTCAAGGGCACTGGATCCCCGTTTTCGTCTCCCGGTAAAACACCGTCAGAAAATAGAAAGCGTTTTTCTTAGTACTTCATCCCAAAGAAAGTAGAATAAAACCAGATAATGCAAGTTTCGTCCCAGCTTTCCAGGGCCTATCAAAAATTCATTATCTAGACGATTATCATCAATGAAAAAGAGCGTACGATTATGAAAAGAGCGTTCGATTATGAAAAGAGCGTTCGATTATGAAAAGAGCGTTCGATTATGAAAAGAGCGTTCGATTATGAAAAAAGCGTTCGATTATGAAAAGAGCGTTCGATTATGTTGAAAATGTCTGCAACATTTTGAGAATAAAGAAGTGACACAAAATTACTCCCTAGACAGAAGCTTTTCAGCAACACCAAAATGCCGTCGATACCTGGTATGAATATGCAGCCCGGTTTCGCTCCATTGATCGGTGTCCACTTCTGGGACGATGAGCAGATATAGTGTAGACCGTTGCTTGTGGCGACAACGAGAGTGAAATTTGATGAGATGCAAGACACGGTTATGGTCGAGTTGTATCGATAAAGTGGATCGGAGTAGGAGATGGCCAGACTTGGGTCCGTCGTCGTATAAGCTTGACAAGGTCCTGGAAACACCAGACTCTGTCTTAGCTTAGCTGAAGCCGTTACCGTTTTCTAGCTCATTTTTAGGTCCACTTGTCTCTCTGTCTGTCTATCTGTCTGCTGTCTGTCTGCCTGCTTGTCTGCCTGTCTGTCTGTATGTCTGCTCTCTGTCTCTCTGCTTGCCGTCTGTCTGCCTGTCTGCTGTCTGTCTGCCTGTCTGCTGTCTGTCTGCCTGTCTGCTGTCTGTCTGCCTGTCTACCGCCTGCCTGTCTCTCTGTCTTTCTGCTTGTCTATTTATCTGTCTGTTTGTCTGTCTGTGTGCTGTCTTTCTGTTTGTGTGCTGTCTGTCTGTCTGTCCGTCTGTCCGTCCGTCCATCCGTCCGTCTGTTCGCCTGCCTGCTGGTGAAAAGTTTTTTCGTCTGGTCTATGCATCAAGGGTAGGTGAAAGTTTTTCGTAATAAATCGGATACGGCAGGAATCGATTGGTTTCTGTTGGGTTTTGCGAGGTGCTGAGTTTATGTCCATTCTCAGAACGTGCGATTTCTCACGCAAGAACCGGTTTTCGAACAAACTTTTGTGACGTCATTTGAGTATGGCTCCCGTACGAGTTTGCCATACCGTAACACGCTCCAGGTGGCGGGAAAGGTAGCGTCCACGCGTTATTCGTGCACTGCGATGAGGGAGGCGACGGTGGTTCCAACGTGTACGCAGAGCCATTGCACACGAGCGTCGCTGTTGCGTTGTCCGGCACGAAACCCTGTGGGACGAGGTCGAACCCTACCTGTGTCGTCTGCGTCCATTGGATGATTGAGTTTGCCGGCAGTGCGTAAGTCGGGATTTGGCAGCCTGAAACGCGAAAGATAGCGTCTTCTAAAGACGAAAAGGTCGTGCCGATGTACGTGCCCAACACGAAGATCGGCGCCGCCGTGGAGGAGCCACAGTTCGTCGTCAAGTCGCCGGGACAGGGCCCATCGGACGCAGTACATTGGCCAGTTGCTAGCGTTGCCGACCCATAGTTAATGAAAGTATCTGTACAATAGCACCACGGCCAGCTGCTGCCTGTGCCATACTGCGGACCTGTGATAAAAAAAATTCCGCGTGAATGACGTCACGCGCCGAAGTGAGACATCAGTGTTTCTCACGACGGGGCTTCCGCACCCCCAAGGCCTGTTTAATTCGTCAATGGACCTTTTAAACCACGGCCACAAAATACGGCACCCCATAAAAGAGGGTTTACGCGAACTTCACTTTGCTTGTAATTTTTTTGTGTCCGATTTTTTAAATTTTTCGTTCCGTTCCCGAGGCGGGCCGGAAAAATTGTTATCAACTTTTTATTTCCGGCAGGGGTCGGAAGAAATATTTTCGCGTTCGGTTTCGATGCCAGCGGAAACAGAAATTGTCCGTTTCCTGAGCGGGAGCGGCCATCGCATCAGAAGTCCACCCAATCCATTGCGAACGGTTTCTGGTTGTGCTTTGAAGAAAAAGGTTCTTAGGCCCACTTACGCGTAGGAGCCTAATGCGTTCGGACCTGTCCGTTTGTCTGTGTATAGAGGGCTACCTTCGACAAGAAAGTACGTCATCAATGAAACGAAAATACAGTTGCGCATGAGAGAGTGGGTTGCGAAAATAAAGAGGCAAGGGAATGCAAACTGTGACTCACAAATTAATTTCTTTCCTCCTCTCCTACGATTTTGCGCATGGTCGAACGAGCTTGCTGGCAACAGCGCATGCCTCGTCTGACGTTTGGTCTTTTCTGTCCCTTATGCTGTGTTGTGCACCATAGCTGTCGCAAAAGAGAGCTAGAGAGCTGAGGTTTTGCGTGGCGACACCCTAAGGCAAACCTACGCTCAAGTTCGCTAATGGGCCCCCTGGGACCACTACAGACCGAAAACCGCGCGCCATAAGGTCCACTCCGATGTAAAAACTGAGTGTTTTGCACATTAAGTCGAGAACTCCTTGACAGATCTGACTGAAATTTTGTGTGCACTATGCTCCCACACCAGATTTTAACAAGGCAGATGTACCGATCCTCGAGGCCCACTGACGCTGAGCGTGCCACTCAACCTGAAAACCCCAGATGACAACAAATTTTAACCACGTAATTCCAGGAACATTCAAAGTCAAACTTATAATAATTCCTCTTCGTTTTTGTTCCGTCGGTGCATATTGTTTAATTTTCCTTCCGAAAATCCAGATGGAAAACAAACCTGTTTTTGCATCCTGGCTGGAGCCCGAAGCAAAAGAATAACTGACTGATCACTTTGAAAAAATTCCTCCAATCCCGCCCTTCCCCCAAAATCCCCCTAATCCCCCCGAATCTCCCTTTCGGAGAAAATTTGGTGGACGTCCACAGTAACCCAGTGGACTGTGTCGCAAGCTGTTTCAGAGTGTTCCAAGTTGTTCCATGGTGTTCCAGCGTGTTCCAGAACATCCTCCAGAAAGGCATCATGTCATTAATTTAAAATGCCACGTTTTCACCGATTTTCATTTTTTAGCAAAACGCAGTACGTAAAAGAGCATGTTCTGGCATTAAAGCAGTTCTGGTATTCCAGGCTGTTCCAGAGTGTTCCACAATGTTACAGAACATTCGCGTATCCGCCTGTATTTTTTGCCACAGGCAGGATGCACGCCGCTCGGCGGGGCCACTTGTCATTTATCCTTTCCTTCAAAATACCAATAATTTCTGGCTATGCTCCCATCGAGCGTACTCGCCACGAAGTATCCTTTTGAAAAGCAGAGCGCTAAGCACTGCCCGAGCGTCGTGAAGCCAGGTGTATAGATATTATATCGAAACGAATACCAGCCGGCCCACGATTGATAACAACCCGGCATCACAGGGGCTATTCCTACAAATCGTGCAGTTTTTTAGTTTTCTTCGCCTTCTTGCCTTCGCCGCTCCAACCTCCGGAACATGGTTACGTCATGGACGTGTCGTTAAAATAGAAGTACTCGCGTCCCGCGTCGCCGGTGGTGCCGGTGTTAGGGCAGAAGCTTATGTCTGTGCAGTTCGGATTCGTTGTGTCCAGAGGCCCCGGACATGCGTGGCGGCTAGAATATCCGCTTATGCACGCACCCGAATAGCCGCCCAAGTTATACCAAATCGTCCACGACGGGCAAGCTGAAAGAGGCCCTCTGCTTTAGCTGAGCTGATCACAGCACTGAAAGCGCGATTTTATGTCGTTTTTAGGCCCACTGACGCAGCCTGCATCAGGAGGCCTTAAAACGCTTGAAACCGCTTTTAGGTCTCGAGGATCAATACGGCCCACTGGCTGTACCTGGCGAATTCATTGTGTATCTCCTTCGTCGCATATGTGCTAGCGGCGGCTCAAGGTTAGCTTCTTCGCTTTTGCTTGCGACTAGTGGGGTGCCGCCGGTTATCGCCATTGTCGGCTCGGCTGCTAGACCAGCTTGGCGGCGCCGCCGACGACCAAGCGAAGGAGCTGCCTCCGCAGCAGTGAGCTAGGAAGAAATCATTTGGCGCAAGAGTATGGGAGGCATGATGATGCGCACCAGTTGGTTGGCCGATGGATACTGCTGGAGCATCGAAAGTCTGAAAGGGTTCAGGTTGCAAAAGGTGACCGTTGGAAACACTCGCGGTTCGGCGGAAACCTTCAATGGGCAAGGGTCACGTGATCAGATAAAGGGCGAGTACAAAGATGAAGGTGGAGTGATTACCAGCACATCAACGAGCACAGGTGCCGATACGAAGACCGCGTAGAGAGTGTAGAGAATGTAGCCAAAGAAGGCGGTGAAGAGCGCGAAAACGAGGAGAAAGAAGACTCGCAGCGGAAAGCTCCAGCTAAAGCGCAAGAAGAGCTGAAGGCCGTGCGTCGAGTTGTTTATGTCGCCAGTGACATCCATCGTTAGTTTCTACTTTGTACAACTGGAAGTAGCCGGCCTAGAAAAGTGTGTCATTATTGCGAAAAGTGGGTCAAGACCTGGAGTTCTTTTGCATGACCATCATATTATGACGTCGGGTTTCATAAAAAAGCTATGTAATTTATGCAATTATATACCAGTAAAAACTACATTATTTTAAAAGCTTGCGAATTTTTATTCTTGTTCATGCAATTTTAGGCTCGTTTTTCAAGAATTGCTCGAAAATTTTCCTCAAATGTAAGACAGCAATGTCGTATGGATTACAAGATTAGGGATGACTGCAAATTAGAGGAATTACGTAAATCAACTAAAATTTTCTCAGAAATACACTTGGACCAGAAAATTGTCCACCCGAGTTAGATCTTTGTCAGAAGATTGGCGAATTGACTGCAAAACCGTTTCAATGCTAAAAGACGTTTTCCATCAACTGCTATGGATATGTATGACTGGTGGTGAAAACTAGGCTTAGTCAGCTACCGTTCTTTCCATCTGAAAAAGTCGATTCTAGCCAGCCAAACGTTGCTCCTCTCAACTCGCGATCGTGTTGATCAAGCGCTGTTGTCTAGGGACTTAGGTATATAAACTGAGAGAGAGTGTGTGTGTGTGTGTACGCTAAGGTAATTAGCTTATAAAGCTTGAAGTCCAGCGCGCGCCTATCTATCTCACTATCAACATGGACTGAAATCGGGACTTGCGTTTTCGAGTTTTCCATCCAAACGGAATCACTCTCTTCCATGGGAACTGCTATCAACTATACGTATAGCTCAAAAGCGCAAGCCTTGTGTTATTGCGGAGATAAACATTCGTCGCCAGGTCGAAAACACTCATCACTAACTCGAAAATAAAATGGGTTTCGGCTTTAAGAAGTTTCTCAACCGCAGCGAGCCCGCGGAGCCGAGTGACCCCGAGCATTGTACCTGCTGTGGTCATCAGTGGAATATCTTGAGCACTACGGCAGTTACAGCAACGATGCAGTTCATCTACGTTACGATTTTTATCGCCGGGTTTTGCTACGTTCTAAATCACGGTAAAGGAAAATTGTTGGCATTCATTCGATTTATTGATTTGTCGTTCAAACTGTTTATAGGAGAGGTGTTCTACTTCAAAACCCAGTCGATGATGTCCGATGCTGTGCCGTTCAACGCGTTCCCAGCACTGCTCGGCTTTCATCTCCTCTGGCTCCTCTTTCTTCTGCTTACCTTCATCGGGCTCGTCCGAAACCAGGCACTACTTCTCGTTCCACAGCTTACCGTGCAGGCACGTTGATAAGATTATCGATTTGTTTGTCAAACTTATTATTCTGGATTTTATGCTATTTATTATCGAGTTCTTCAGTATCCACTTTACTCCTATCACTACTCTACTGATCCCATCATCATCAATTTTATTGATTTCTGTACGCGAACTTTGCAGGGCGTTGCAATAGTCATATCGGTCGTTATCTTTCTCACCAGCTGTGCATCGGCCGGCAACGTCGGGGCGTACTGGCGTTCGTACAAGTTTATCGGCACTGTTGGTGCCGTTCTCGTTTTCATGCTGGTGATGACGGGCGTGCAGATTTTCACGTTCGTCGTCACGCTAAAGTGCTACAAGCACCTCTCTGGCTGGAGCCCGAAAGACCATGACGCGTCGACGCCGCTGATACCGATGGCGACGACGCATAGCCGAATCCAGAGCCCGAAGCCGACGACGGTCGCGGTCGCTCCGGACGCCCATCACGATGAAGCTGACGATCCGAATGCCGCGAATTCGAGCGTTTGAAAATACGGTCTTTGCACGCAATTTGCTTTTATGAAAAGCGGCTAGAACTATCGCTTCAAAACATTGAGTTAAATTTCAATTTACTAGACACACGCATATATCACGCCATGCTAACAGAGGAAGCAGAAGTATCTAGCAGTTGAAAAGCGATGCTACTCTTTCATATTGTCTGTAAGCTTGTTTTGGTACATGTTTCTGAGCGGACAAGTAAGAAACGGTGGTTAAAGCGCTTGTGTGCGAAGTATCTAGTGCGCAAATGTGGGCGAGGCAAAGTAGGTCAAAGGTCTTAATTGTAACATCGTATTTTGACGTCATATTTATGCGAAGGCTTGTAGCGTCGAGGCAGCATGCAGCACTGGTGGGCGGGAAAAATAAGAAACACAAGCGGACCAGCTGAAAGCCGAAGTGCATCCTGCCTATGGCAAAAAAACGTGCGCAGCAGTTTTTGAAGCAAGAGAGAAGAGGAGGCCACGATGTGTCTATAGTACTGCGTTGCTCCTCGCTCTCTTGTAGAAAAAAGCTTTTGTTCGAGGGCTTAGCTCCCGAACCCCTATCATTGGCAATTTGGCACCTACCATCGCAAGTCGGCACCTAGCCGCCTACCATTCGCAAATTGGCGCCTATCTTTGGAAAGTTGATACATACCATTGGCAAATTGCTCACACCTTCCGCTAAATTTTGGCTGGGAGATAGGAAGATACACTGGGGAATAGGGGTCGTTCACAATTTACGCAAACGAAAAATTCGAATTTTTCGACCCCTTCCCCCATGTAAACGTTCGTCACGTTTGGCCTATTGGATTGCCAATTGCGCTCGAGTGCGGATGTGCCAGCGCTCGCTAGGCGGCGCTAGGCACCACGTGATCGCAGCTATAAGACTAGCATACGCGTTATACAATTGCTCAGTCGTGCAAGCTGACACCGCAGCTTGATGACATTCGATCGAGAACCTGGCTACATCTGGAACTCATGTCTGTTGTTTATAGTTAGTTCGTACGCCTCACCACGAAATTAGCTATTCAATAGGCCGGACTCCTTCAAGAACACTGAAAATTTACGTAAACATTTGACCAAACCCCTTCCCTTCTTCGAAAAAGAAATTTTTCGAAATGGACACGTTAAAAACACGGATGTTCGCGATGACAACGGGGTGAAAAATACGCAATTTTCGTGTTAAAAGTGCGTGAAAACTAAAATTTTTATCAAACGTTCAACTTTTAAAAGTTACGAAAAATGAAAAAATTTTCAAAAGCTACAAGATTTTACAAAGAAGTCGTTTACGTAAGCAACTGCCTCGATCCCTCTTAAATGTTCGTCATCGTTTGGCCGACCCCCTCCCCCTACCCGTTTGCGTAAATTGTGAACCACCCATACGGGCGGGTAGGCGGATAATCTTAGTTTGACCGTATAACTATCCTTTTGTTCCACGCAGCGCGCCCCACACAGAATGCAAAAAGCACGCGTCTGCGAATTTTGATAAGCGTTCTGCAATATCCTAGAACAGTGTGGAACACTCAGGAGTTTTACCATACCGACGCGGAACACCGTGTACGATAAACGTCTTCTTTACGTACGCCAAAAAAAAACACGTAAAAGCAATTTTTTGCAGCGTTCTCGAATAGCTTGGAACACTCTGAAACAGCCTAAAATACATAGGTGTTCCACCAAATCGACACAGAACATAGTGCACTGCGATTCTCTTAACGTCAGTAAACTTTCGATTTTTCGAGGTGAAAAAAGAAAATTTTTTGTTCTTCTTCACAGTTAGCATCCATCTTCTTTGACTCACTTCGCTCGCTCCTTGTTTGATGACGGGTCGGGTAAATTTCCCAAACCGTTCGAAATACCACCGAGCACCGTGGAACAGTTTGGAACACCTTAGAAAAGTCTGAAACACCTTATCGCCGCCTAATTTTCGATTTTTAGCAGAGCCATCCCCGGTCGCAGATCTGTTAGCAGACTGCTCATCCTTGGTGTTGATCGATCATTTTAGACTTAATACGTGAACGACACCTTGTGGCTGTGAAATGGAAAGAGAATAATACAGCTACTGATTTGTATTCTGCTCATATTTCAGGCAAACTAAGTTAGGATAAGCTTGATACAGACGTAACGAAAGATGTGGAAGCTGAAAGCATGAAGCATGTCCCATCTCCATAGCTGTACACCAAGCACATCAAGCGGCGAGGGCATCGCTGGTCTACGGAGGACAGCACGAAAATGTATTGGGATGATTACTTGGTGTTCATCACTGGCAGTTGCGGAGACGTCATGAGGATAGGGAACAAGTCCTGCGTGATTCCCATGAGCTTAAAAGCTATGCGATTCGCTAGTCTCCCTCTTCGTCAGCGCGTCTCATTTGTAATAAGTCAAGTGCGTCAAATTAATGCTGGGCACGGCCAAAGAAAGACTTGTTTCTTTGAAAACCCGGCAACAAAGGAAGCAAACTTCTTTTCCGATTAACTGCTTCGCAAAATCAATGGAAAGCTGAAAATTATGTGGTCAAACAGCCCCGAAAAGATACATGTTGTTTTTTCGAAGCCTTCGCCAGAGGTCTGCGGCGTTGACCTGTCGCCCCTGCCAGCGGCCGATGCAAAGTCACGTAACGAAGAAGCTGCGGTTCCAAAGAAGCGAAAATCGCCCGATCACTTCGAGTTTCTCGACGGCCTCCGCGGCTTCTTCGTTCTCCTCATCGTCTGGCAGCATATGGGCGAGACGGGCGGAGGCCTTTGCAACTCATTCGCGCGCTTTGGCAGCACCATCGGCGTCTTCGGCTTCTTTCTGCTCAGCAGCTTCTTGCTCACCTATCGGCTCCTCTTCGAGCAGACACAGCTTTTTCAAAATCCGTCGACGTCGAAGTTCACTAAATTTCGTCTCTATCAGCTTTCACTTGTAAAGTACTTTATTCGACGCTGGTTCCGCATTTACCCGATGTTCTTCGGGTCGGTTTTTGTTACGAAACTTTTCCCCAGCTATGCGTGGGTCGACATTCAAAATACGCCGCTCGTAAACTTTCTCAGGGCCCATTCGACGCTCATAGGGCTGTTCGGCGGACCACAGACGGGAGTCAACAATCTCTGGTGGACGGTGTGGGTCTAGTGGAGGTATTACTGCGTTATTCCGGGCGTCGCTTTTGGCGCGTTGTTGCTTGGCAGACTTTGTTGGCTGATGTCGGTGGCGGGCCTTCTTGGCTTCGCCCTATGGGCGGAACTTGAGTGGACACCGATTAGGAACGAGGGTAAGG